>WAEK01000021.1:697500-833526 GCA_011634665.1 Mortierella sp. BCC40632
TTTTTATCCGACTCTTCTTCCTCCTCTTCCTCTTCCTCTTCTTCTTCTTCACACACACACACACACACACACATCCATTCACTCACACACCCACACCCATTCACACACCTTCTCACACGCACACACCTCATCCCCTCCCTCCCCTCCTCCTTCAACCGACCTCGCATTCCTCTTCAACCCAGTCAACATCACCAACCGAGAACTCATTCCCTACAACCAGCACACCCACATGGCCGCACAAACCCCTGAAAAGTCCACGGTAAGCACCTCTCCCAACAGACGAATGTGGTCACCCTTCTCTTCTTCTTCTTCACTCTTCATTCTTTCTCTCGGTTTCTCGGACTCGAAAGAATTTGAGAGACTCTCTCAGCAGTGCTGCGATAGCAGTGTTCGCTCTTTTACTCTCTCTCTCTCTTTCTCTCTCTCTCTCTGAACGAGTCATTTTTTTGGCTCTCAGTTCTATTCTACTTCATCCGTGGAGCCAATGTCTCTCTCTCTCTCTCTCTCTCTCTCTCTCTCTCTCTCTCTCTCTCTCTCTCTCTCTCTCTCTCTCTCTCTCTCTCTCTCTCTCTCTCTCTCTCTCTCTCTCTCTCTCTCTCTCTCTCTCTCTCTCTCTCTCTCTCTCACACTTTCATTCCTCCCCCTCTTACTCTCACTCTCTCTCAAAGATCATTCTTGAGGAGTTCACATTGTCTCCTCCTTTTCTACGACTATGAAGAAATACAAAGGGAAGAATGAAAAATACCGCTCGCGCCTCGAATACGCGTGTGAAATTTTTTTTTTTTTTTTTGGCGCGTTCGTTCGAGATTTACCCCGGACCGAGTGAGCCTTTGGGGTCACGCTCTCTGTTTTACTTTCTTTTCTCGTTCTTTGTTTCTCTCTCTCTCTCTCTCTCTCTCTCTCTCTCTCTCTCTCTCTCTCTCTCTCTCTCTCTCTCTCTCTCTCTCTCTCTCTCTCTCTCTCTCTCTCTTCTGTGTGTGTGTGTGTGTGGTGTGGTGTGGTGTGTGTGTGTGGTGGTGAGTGTATGTGTGTGTGAGTGTGTGAGTGTGTGTGTGTGGATGTGAATATTGGCCGCGATCACTTTTTTCCAGCCCCTTCTCCTTGCCTTGCCTTGCCTTGCCTCGCCTCGCCTCGCCATGCCATGCCATGCCATGCCATGCCATGCCATGCTATGCCTTGCCTTGCCTTGCCTTGCCTTGCCTCTCTCTCTCTCTCTCTCTCTCTTGCTCGTTTTTTTTTTCAGTCCCTCTCACCCGCTCTGGCTCTCGCTCTCTCTCCCGCCCCTACTCAATATACTCTTGTCAAACAATCGAACATTTGTCCTCCCTTTCTTTCTCCATCTCTTTAATCCGTGTGGGCAAGTTGCGCTCTCCCTTTCTCTCTCTCTCTCGCTCTGTCTCTCGAGTTTGAAAGAGGAGAAATAAAGCGAGGGAGAGAGAGAGAGAGAGAGAGCGAGTGAGTAAGAAAGTAGGGAGCTGTTGATTCGGGCGGCAAAGTACACGACGTCCTTTGCAGTGAAGATGTGCTCTCTCTCTCTCTCTCTCTCTCTCTCTCCCTTCTTTTTTAGACGCGCTCTGGCTCATCGCTCTCGCCCGAGTACAATGTTCGTCTCATTCATTACCACCCTCCACCTCGCTGCGCGCTTTCTCGCGGCATTTTGATCCTTTTACAAAAAAAAGAGGTGCTTGTGTTGCGTGTTGTTCCTGCTGGATGCATTAAAGAAAAATAACCGTGTGGCATGTGTGTGTGTTTTTCCTCTTGTCTTTTTTGTTTGAACGACGGGCTCTTGGAAGTGGGAAGGGAGGGAGCTGCCACTTTTGTTGTTGCTTCTGTCTGCTGCTGCAGGACAGCTGAGAAGTAGGGGGGAAAGAATAGAGAAAGAGGACCCAGCTTTTTTTTTTTTTTGGAGAATGTGTGTGTTATTGTGTATGGGTTTGTGTAGCGAATGGACTTGGCACCCTTACTACTTCTCCCCTTCTTCACCTACCACCACCACTACCCCAAGGAAAACGAGCCAAAGAGGAACTGTTGGCTACAAAATGGCATTGGCATTGACACCACATATCATGGCACAGCATCGGGTAGTATCGCGAAGAGCGGGGGGCGGCGGGCTCGGAGAGATAGATACACATACAGAAAGAGTGAGAGGCCTGGGAACTTGAAAAGGCGGAACAACTGGGACTGAACAGACAATCGATGCGATGGTGTTTTTTTTTTTTGTATGCGCGGATGGTTTGCGTATGTGAGCAATGTTGCCTCCTCTCCCTCCTTCTCTCTCTCTCTTTCCAATGGCTCTGACTCTTGTCAGGATGGGCATGTCCATGGAAAATTAACCATTTTTTGCCGTACTCGCTGGCTGCATGAATCTTTCTCTGTCCGTCTGTCTCTCTCTCCCTCTCCCTCTCCTCTCTCTCTCCCTGGGTATTTGCCTGTGTTATGTTGACAAGAGACAAAGTTGTTGTGTCCCTCTCTCGCGCCTCTTTCTTGTGTCCATCTGCCTCCCTTTCTTTCTCACAAGCAAACATTGCCTCATTCCATGACCAGCTCGCACCTGGCACTCTTTTTTTTTTTTTTTTTTTCTATCCCGCTCTTAATGTCGGGCACCAGTGTCCAGGCTGGTTCTGCCTCGTTCTCTTTTTCTTTTCTTTTCTTTTCTTTTCTTTTCTTTGCTTTGCTTTGCTTTCTTTCTTTCTTTTTTTCAAAGCGTGAATATGTATTTTGGAGACGAGATGGAGAAGAGGGTTTTTAGTTCAACCTCCCCTGACAATCACAGGAGAGATGCATACAGACACAGACGAATGCTGTACCCTTCTGGACGAGAGATCCAAGGAGATGCAGTATATTCAATATGCATAATGAAAAAAGAAAGAAGAAAAGAAAAGAAATCCCTTACTGACTAGTTCGCTTTCTATCTTTTTTTTTTTTTTTTTTTTTTTTTTTCTCTCTCTCTCTCTCTCTCTCTCTCTCTCTCTCTCACCTCCTGGACCTGGACTTGGACCTGGACCTTGGACCTGGACCTGAATCGGAACTCGAACCTCATCCACTCTTTGCTCCTCTTGTTCCTCTGGTCCTCTTTAGCTCTGTTCTCCCCTCTCTCCTCCTGTTCCTCCTTCCCCAACCCGAAACAAAACTCAGGATGTTGACGAGAAGAAGCCCAAGGAGGCTGAGGTCGAAAGCAAGGATCAGAGCGGCAGCGAGTCTGATAGCGACGACGAAAACTATGTCAACACGATCATTGACCACCAGACCTTCGATCAGCTGCTGGAGATGGACGACGAAGAGGATCACGAGTTCTCGCGATCCCTTGTCTGGAACTACTTTGAGCAGGCAGAAAAGACGTTCGACGATATGGACAAGGCATTGTAAGTTTTAGGGATAAAAAAAATAATCGGGGAATAGGAGAGAGAGTTCGTGTGTATGTGTGTGTGTGTGTGCGTGTGTGTGCGTGTGTGGAAGGAATGGAAAGAGCGGGACAAAAAAGAGCGCCCAACATCCTGTCTGTCCGCCCATTGCGCTGGAACTCTAGAACAGCACCCACAGACAAACATTTTTTTTTTTTTTTATGCGCCAATATGCAAGGCGACTCTATGGGTGTGGTATGAAGAAAAAAAAAAAAAAGCAAAAGAGAAAGAAAAAGAAAAAAAGAAAAAGAGAGGGACAAAGAAAGAAAGGGACTTACACTATGACGTACCAACCAAACAAGCACAAGACTAAGGCAATAGGGTTTTCTTTGTCTCCCCTGTGTTCTGTCTTTGTCGCTCCCTTGTTTTGGTCGTCCGCTGTGTACTCTCTCCCTTCTTCTACCAATGTTCCGCCCCGGCTTTTCGAATGACCCGCTCCTCCTCGATCCTAACTTTTCCTTCCAATGTCTCTGCTCTCTCTCTCTCTCTTCTGCTCTCTATCTCTTGGGCCGTATAGGAAAAGACTCGACCTCCCCGACCTGTCGCGCCTCGGACATTTCCTAAAGGGCTCATCTGCAGCATTGGGATTGACCAAGGTCAAAGAGTCATGTGAGAAGCTTCAGAACTACGGCAACCAAAAGGATGCTGCCGTTTCCAACAAAGAGGCAGAGGAGGTGATCAAGAATCTTCTTTCTCAGATGAGGAAGGAATACGACGAAGCAAGAGAGTACCTCGAGGATTTCTATCACACACAAGATGGAGTGGATGGTCATGACGGACAATAGAACTTTCGTACCTTTTTTTTTTTTTTTTTTTTTTTTTTCTTTTCCCATTTCTTTCTATTTTTCGTAACGCATCTCATTATTATTGTTCTCCTCTTGTTTTTTTCTTTCTTTTTTTTTCTCTCTCTATGTCTGTCTGTCTGTCTCTACCTTTCTGCCTCTCTCACTCTCTCTACCTCCCTCTTTCTGCCTCTCTCTATCTCTATCTCTCCTTCTCCATCTCTCTTTCGTGTGTGTGTACTTTTGTATCTCTCTTTCTAACCGGGACCTCTTGTCCTCTCTTGTTCATGCTCATGTCATTCCCCAGTGTTTTTTTTTTTTTTTTTTCTCTCTTTTTTATTATTATTATTTTTTTCTTTTTCTTTTTCTTTTGAACCATTCCTTCTTGTATACAACCCAAAAAAGATGAAGAATGTGACCCCTGTCGTCCCTTGCCCTTCCTTGCCCTTCCCTCTCCCCTACCTTTTTCTTTTCTTTTTCTTTTCTTCTTTTCTCTTTTTATTTGATTTGATTTTGATTTTGATTTGATTTGACCTCCCCACCCCTAAAGATTAAAGTAGCTTCTAGGATCCACCACAAACCCCTTCCATAAAGCACACTCCTATTCCTCTATGTACACAACAAAGCGACCCGAGACAAGGGTAAAGAGTGAGAGAGAGTGTGTGTGTGTGTGAGAGAGAGCGTGAGAGAGTGAGAGAGTGAATATGAAATCAATTGGATAAAAAAAAAGAAAAAAGAACAAGAGAGCTAGGATAGGAGAATGAGTAAATGTGTAAGAAGAGAGAACAGAGCGTCCTGTTCCAACGGCTCTAGCAAAGCCACTTTCCAAGAACAGTAATGGGGTAGAAACGAACGAACGACAAGTCCCTCCTTCTCCACCACTTCGGAGGCATTTCACAAAAAGAGATCATTTTCAGACAACGACGACAACGACGACTCATATTTTCAATCATGCTGGGCTTTGTACGACGGTCATTGGCTGCCATTGGATCAGAGACTGCCAAGGGTGAGTGTTTCTCTCTCTCTCTCTTTCTTTTCATGGCATGGCATAGCATGGCATGGCATGGAAGAACCCATTCGGAGCAAGGACGCCATCGAAACCAAGGGGGAATTCGTCTACAGGACCTTGACCTGAGAGTATCTCAGGAACCGTCTTTCCTTAATCTTTTTTTTTTCTTTGTACTTTGGAGAACTTTCCGACTTTTGTTCTATCGAGGACGCGAAAGGAGACTGGTCAAGGAATCTACCATCGACGATCCTATTTTAAAAATATAATCCTTGACAGAACTCTCGACAAATGCACTCTAATCAATACGCGGGAAATTTCACCTCCTCACGACTGCGGCGTGATCTCTTTCTATTCTCTCTTCCACTGACTTGGATCAATCGACTTGGTGCGTATGATATGGATCTTTTCTTACTTTCTTTCTTTCTGATTATGATCGGATAGTGATCAAAATGGATCATTCACCTTGGCAGCAAGAGTTGCGGATGGCGACCTTGAAAACCGAGGCAGATCTCAAAGAATGGCTCGTGGGTAGTGACAAAGACATTGGCGGCTTTTCGGATGCTCAACTCGATATCACCAAGGATGGCACAGGTATGAAGTGGATCTCTCTTTTCCTTGCTTTTCTCTCTGCTCGCTCGCTCTTTAGCACGGATATACGTAGTTACCATACTATGGTTCAGATGATAAACCTATTGTTTGGAGAGAGAGAGAGAGAGAGAAAGAGAGAAATATATGACAGGAACTAAAAAAATCCTTTTTTTCTTTAATTCGCGGGTGATAATAGGCAAGTTTCATGGTCACATCTCACTTGATCTTCCAGCGAACGATCAAGTCGAAAAGAGTGGATACGCAGGATGCAGGACTCGAGTAATGCTTTTTACATTTTTTTTTATTGCTTCTTTTGGAATCAAAATATCCATCGTCGTCCTTTTTCCATTTTCGACAACCTATTGACTAACCGCAAATTCGTTCAACAACGATAGACAAAACCATCCAACATCTTTGGCACGCCTGTCTGGGATACATGTCTATTCGAGTACCTCGCCCTGAGAGTCAAGGGTGATAACAGAAAATACTTTGTGAACCTACAGACAGATGGTGTTCTCCCTACAGATCTGTATCAACATCGACTCTTTTTCAAAACTCCTGGCGAGTGGGAGACTGTTCTGGTAAAGGCTTTATATATAAATATATAGGGCTCGATCGACCTCTCACCCTGTGAATCCGTTTGATCTTCATGAGACATCTAACTCTCTCCCTCTCTCTCTCTCTCTCTTCCTTTCTCTCTCTCTCTCTCTCTCTCTCTCTCTCTCTAGATTCCATTCAAAGAGTTTATCCTCACTAACCGAGGTGTGATTCAGGAACAACAAATCGAAATCTTTCGGGAACGAGTCAAGAATGTAGGCATTTCAATCATTGATCGAACCCCAGGATCTTTTTCACTTGAGATTGAAAGTATCAGTGCTGCAAATGTGGGACCCAACCCCAATGCACCACCACCACCTCAAGAACAACAGGAGGAGCACAAAGCTTAAGTTGGATATAATAAGATTTTTTTTTTTTCCCCTTTTATTTTATTTTATTTTTCTTCTTCTTCTTCTTCTGTATTCATATGATATACCGGACATCCTTTTGTCTCTCAACCTTCCCATTCACTGTGCCCACCTCTTTCACCTCTGATCTATTGCAGAAGAAAAAGACGTAAAAAAAAAAAAAAAAATCATGACAAGATGCACATATTTTATCCCAAGAAGATGCGGATCAAATTAAATAAAGGAAGAGGACATTTATTGTACAGGAAGCAGGTGGAGGTGGAAGAGAGGGGGGGGAGGGGGTTCTCTTTTTTTTAAAAAAAAATAAAAAAAAAATAATGATAATAATAATAGTGGGCGGGAAGGGGGAGAGGCATTGGTCACCGATAGCATGAGGAGAGAGTTAATACGTAAAGAAGGTAGAAAGCATGATGCCGAAGAATGCAGGTCAGAGAGAGAAAAAGAATGAAAAAAAAAAAAAAAAAAAAAAAAAGGCCATGGCAAAAGAAACAGCGAGAAAGAATAAAAGAAAGAAAGAAAGAAAACAACAACCAATCTTTAAGAGCGACGCTTCTTGCCCTGGTCACGAAGCTTGGTGGCCAACTTGTGAGGATCCTCGGGCTTGGCCTTGTTACGGTTCTTGTTCTTGACATTGGCCGTCTCGTAGTAATGAGTACCGACCTTGCCCTTGTTGGTCGTCATACGAGGACCCTTGACAGGCTTGGCCTCTTCCTCAACTTGCTCCTCCTCAGCCTCCTCCACATGCTTACGCTTGGCCGACTTCTTGGTCTCCTTGACCTCAAATCCAGCCTCACCCACCTTGCCAGCACGCTTCTTGGCAACAGCACGAGCCTTGATCCTCTCCTTACGCTCTGCCTCTTCATCCGAAAGCTCAAGCTCACTGTCCACATCCTCTTCAGGATCAACCTGCTCCTTCTTTTGTCCAGGAATCGAATCCACAGTCTCACCGACGACATTGGCAAAGACATCGTCCCAATCCAACTTTTCATCTGTCATGGCACTGCTAGCCTTGGCCTCAGCCTCCTTGGCCTCCTTCTTGGCCTTCTTCTCTTGACGCAACTGAGCCTTGTTCTTGCGAGTCTTGACACCAGACTTTGATCCTTCGGCAGCCTCATCCTCATCATCAGTCTTGTTGACATCATCATCATCCTTCTCATCGGGCAAGATACCCTCAGGAACGTTGCTCTCCTTCTTGTTTCTCTCCTCCTCAATGAGCAAAGCATTGTTGGCAAGATCATCCGCCATAAACTTTTGAACGACAGGAATCTTGGAAAAGATTTGATCCACATGAGGCAAGGAGGAATCAATGGCGTTGGACGAGGTTTTGTCTCCAGTACCTTCGGCTCCCTCGGGCTTGTCACTCTCGGGAGGAGCGGTGTAGTAAGGAATCTTTCCGCGCAACCAATCGTTCAAGACCATCTTGGCCACACTACCCAAATCAGCTTCACCTCCCTTGACCAACTTTCCTGTACGCTTGGCCAATTGGGTCAAAAAGTCGATCGAATCCTCCCAATGATCAAGTTCGTAGGTACGTTGAATGTACTCTGGACGAACACGGTTCAAGAGCTCTGGGATATAATCGTCGGGTTGCTTGATGTTCTCCACACGGACCACACCCTTGAGGACAATGTCCGTGTCTGTGTCTGTGGTCGAAGGGTGAACGACTCCGGGACAATCGATCAAGTAGATACGCTTCATCAACGTAATGTACTGCCAGACCTTGGTCTCACCGGGGATGGGGGCGACATTGCACACCTTCTTGCCTCGGAGGGTGTTGATGATGCTTGACTTGCCCGTGTTGGGATAACCAATGAAACCGACCGAGATTTGTTTTTTGTCCGAATGCAATGCCGAGAATTGACGAAGCAGTTGGATCAACGAGCCCTTTCCGAATGAGTTGTTGATCGAGGCGTGGAAGGCGAGGGTTGGGTATTCCTTGGAAAGAGTCCTCACCCACTTGGCCTGAAGGGAAGGTGGAGGAAAAGAGATGGAGAGAGAAGAAGCGAGCGTTAGAAACTAGGCTCTGGTAGTCCGTAGTGAATTGAAAGAGAGAATGAAAAGATAAAGAAAAAGATATAGTTCCTTACAGTCACCCAGGTTGGGACGAGATCGCACTTGTTGAGAACAAAGATCAACTGCTTATGGCGAGCCTCCTTCTTGATGTGATGCTCAACGCTGGAGCAACGGGTACCCATGGGATCACGAGCATCCAACACATGGATGACCACATCCGAAGAGTCGATCACCTTGTACAATTCACCCCAAATACGCTTCGACTGACCCTTCTGGAAAACACTGTCCCTGGCTTCCTCGATCCAGTCAGTAATGTTGTTGGCCTGCAAATTGCTGTCGTTCTTTTCGTCATAGGTTTCCAGAGTCGATTCGACCTTGGCAGCCAACTCATCCAAGGAGGTGGTCGAAAGCTTTGGACGCTTTCTCTGAGCCTTGTTGCCGAATGTGTTATCGAATGGCTCGGTCTCCAAGACGTGCATCTTGCCCACCTAGAAGAAGTGGTCACACACATTATTGTAGAAAAAAAGGGGAGGGGGGAGAAGAGATTCTCATGGATCAGCATTGGAGGCAAGGATTCACAAAAGCACACAAGGTCACCATAGAAAACTGAAAATAAATAAAAAGTGGTCTTACGTGGACAGGATCCTGAAGCAACGACATGGGGAGCTTGTGCTGTCTCAAGAGGACCTGGAAGGGATCATTGACCTTGGCGGCCAAGTTTTCACGGAAGCTCTCGAGGGCCTTTTGACCAATGACTCTTGTGTTTCCGAACCACTTGCGGTTGGGGGCAACACGACCGGGCTCGACGGTTTTGGATTGGAAGGAAGCAGCCTTGATAACCTTGCCCTGAGCATTCCGGATGGCCTTGCCACCCTTGAGCAACTGAACCTGTTTGGCAGCCTTGGCATCTCTGTAAAAGTTCTCTCCCTTGACCTTGACATTGCCGAGGCCATTCGATCCTCCTGTGTTCGAGACCCTGTTCTTTTCTTTCTTGAGCTGACCCATGTTTATTCCAAGAGGTGATGGAGATGGAGGTGATGGAGATGTAAAAAAAAAAAAGGGGGGGTGGAAGAGAAACCGAGCGACAAATGAAAGTGATGGGCCAAAGCTCGAGCTAGTTTTCTTTTTTTTTTTTTTTTTTTTTTTGAGGCTTTCTCCAAGGCAGAAATTTGTAAACACATCACAAAAAGGGCAGTCGCAGCGTCATTAATTTCTAATACGTCACTGATTTTTTTTTTTGCCTTCGGAACCAGGGGTAGAGAGTCTACTAACAATACACAACGGCTGCATGTGGCAGGCCCGACTCTTTTTCTCTCTCCTCTCTCTTTTTCATCAATTACCCCATCCCCTCTCTCTCTTTTCATCCACTCTTCTCATTTTGAAAATGGCCTCCAGAATTGCTCAGGCTGCCAAGGGCATCCGCTTCTCCTCCACCCAGAGCGCCGAGACCGCCGCCTGGTTGGCTGAGCGCGCTGCCGTCAAGGAACACGCTGGTCGTATGTGCCTGATCCTGTTCATCTCACTCTCCTTTTTTTTTTCCAACCGACTCGACCCGTCAATGAGTCCATTTGCCATGTTGGCCCATGGGCTCCGTCTCCTCCCTCTCCCTTTTCTCGGCATCTTAGTCATCGACCATCGATGACCAAGACTTGTGAACGACAGAGACTATACCATCTTTTCTTCGGGATCAGTACTCCGAAATGACCGGATCCAATTCCTACACACGTTCTCCGGGTCGACAGGTCTCTCTCTCATTCCCGAGGAAGAGGAGAGGCCAAGGAGAGACGAAAAATTTTCGGCATTGCCAACTATAGATTCACGAGTGGAACCATGGGAGCGACTCTTTCCTCTCTCTCTCTCTCTCTCTGTCCCTGTCCCTGTCCCTGTCCCCAGAGGTCAATTGGAGGAGGTCTCTCTCCATATCTAAAATGACCGAGCGGCTCTCGTTTTTTTTTTTTTTTTTTTTCATATCCCTCCTATCCTCCCTCTCCCCTACCCCCTTTACGCGTGGAGCAGAGGAAAAAGAGAAAAGAAGCCAAAAAGGAGCGAACAATCCAATTCGTGACGCGGATCAGTCTTCCTTTTTTTTTTTTTTTTTTCGCGTTCAGGCCTCTCTTTCCACATGTCATGCAGACACACAGACAACGAACCCACAGACACTCTCTAACGGTCCATGCCTCACACAAACACAAACACACACACACACACACACATACGCACACACATACGCACACACGCACGCATTATTACTCTTTCGAAACCATTTGACTCTAACCACTTTTCCCCCTCTTTTCTCCTTCAATTGGACCTCATGTAGCCGCTGCCGAGACCTGGCGCAAGATTTCGATCTACGTCTGCATCCCTGCTCTCATTGCCTCCTCTGCCAACGCCTACAACCTCTTTGCCAAGCACCAGGAGCACTTGGAGCACGAGAAGCACGAGGGTCACGAGAAGGTCAAGTACCCATACATGCGCATCCGCTCCAAGGTAAGAGAGAAAGAATAAAAATGAAATGAAATGTGAAAAAAAAAAAAAAAAAAAGGTGAACCTGGTTACTGACAGTATTTCTTTTCTCCTCTCTGTTTTTTTTTCTTCTTCTTTTCTTTCTAGGCTTTCCCCTGGGGTGATGAGACTCTCTTCTACAACCCCGATATCAACCTTTAAGTGTTCTACTCTTTTTCTTCTAGAGTGATCACTTCATTGTTTTTCTCTCTCTCTCTCTCTCTCATCTTCTTTTTATAATGCCTGAGCCTAGAAAGGGACCCCAATAGACAGGGATCTGATTGCCTTTACCATACGAGCCCCCCAATAGACCGGACTTTTTTTTTTGTTCTTTCCCCCTCCCCTCCTCCCCCAGAAACGAAGCAAGTCTTTGTTTGTAACGAAATGCAATAAACAACCACCCAAAAAAAACTCCCCTCCCCTCTCTCTTTCTCTCTCTCTCTCTCTCTCTCTCTCTCTCTCTCTCTCTCTCTCTCTCTCTCTCTCGTAATTGAACCTTTACCTCTTGTGATGACAATTGAATTGTGGATAGGGATTAGGGGTGGGACTAACCTACCACTCAACATGGTATCTGCTCGGACCAAAAAAAAAAAAAAAAATGCCATATCAATGTATCCGAAGTGTTCTCGAGTGTTTTTTTTTTTCTCTTCGGCGCGTCCCTACTTCCACTCCTCATCTATTCGAACATCACGAACGCCTTTGTTCCCGACTCCTTCTGATTTGTCTTTTTTTTTTTTTTTTCTCGTTCGCTAAATCAATGTACTGATTCGAATACTCGATGCTGTCCTTTTTGGTACAGAATGCTTCTTTCTTGCCTCCCTTGCTTCTTCTTCCCCCCCTTCCTCTTCCTCTTTCCCTTTCTCTTTCTTTCTTTCTTTCTTTTCCTTTCTCTCTCATTCTCTTGATTCACACACACACTACTCATCTCTCTTTCTCTATTCTTCTTCTTTCTCTTCCGATGGCGCCTGATCTCTCGAGCCTCTGCCCAGCCTTGACCCTCCAAGAGCTTACCAATGCTGACTCACTTTGCGACCACCCAGTGAATCAATCTTCATCCTCTGGATCAGTCTGTCAAGTCTCAACAGAATCAAGCCTTGATCTCTTGCCGTCCACGACCAGGTCAATGCCTCTGGTCTCTAGTTCACCTCATGGACAACCTCTTCTAGACATCATTGAAACCAACTCGTTCAAGTCAGATCCATTGGTCCAAGAAGACGCGCGTGCGCCTCTTTTTGAAACAACCCAAGCATCTCTTGAAGTGGACCATGCCCTAATGGGTACGAAAAAGAAGAGAGGAGCACACGCTCTGACAATAACAATTGATATGGAACGTCAAAGTCATTTGTCCTTTCAGGAAAGGAATGTACCTTTGAAGGATGGTGACTGGGTCAAGGATGCTTCTCCTTTTGGAGATCTCATTTCTATATCCAGTCTTGAAGAAGAAGAAGAAGAAGAATTTCGTTGGGACTTACGCGTCAAGAATGTTCAAGACGCACTAAGGGGGGATCTCTTCAACACAGATACAACAGAACCATGGAGCGAGAATCGGTCAAGAAGGATCCAGATTCGAGATAGTCATTCTACCCAAAGTCTAGATGACAGTGAACTATTCTATCTCGAGATCGATGGTGACTATGATCATGACGACGCAAAGATCCAAGACAAACACTCTGTCAGTATTGGTCAAGACCCTGTTCAGGACAATGGTCCAGACATGACATTCGAAGGTGGCACTTGGCGAATCTTTTCAACCGACTCTCCACCATGCTTCCATGGTCACTCAAAAATGGAACAAGAGTCTTCACGATCCATCTCGAATCCCTCTCGACCTTTGTCACTTGAACACTGTCCAGTCTCTTGCTCGACTCGGATGTTCTCCCCAAGCCATTTGACCCTGACATTGGCTGAGGAAGCACCTCCAATGACCCTTGTTCACCAATCCAATGACCCCTGTGAGACTAAAGAGGTCCCCAGACAACCTCCTCCACCTTGGGAAACGCTTTTCCGTTCTAAATCCATGCCTACAACAACCATCGCTTCTTCTGTTCCAGTTCTGAATCGACTTTCTGATTTGGCTAGCTCCACAAGTCAAGCCACGTTCGAGTTTTTGACTTTAAATATTGTTCAACCAACGATCGAATTGGCCAACAAGGGAACTCTTTCGACCTTGGGATTTCTACAACACCAATGGCAACAATTGGCCTCGACTACGACCACGCCAACTGTGGTCCCGAACGATGGCCTTGATCTGAACCGTGCTAGGTCTATCAAAGAGGAAGAGGATAAGGAAAAGGAGGAGGAGAAGGAAGAGCAACTGAAAGAATTCCATCCGGGTACTGGTTTTCTTCAAGACCAAAAAGGGTTTGACAAGAACAAGAACAATGATCCTTCTGCTCTTACTAGAGTTTATTCTTCTCCTCCTTGGTCCTTTGTCTCGATTC
Organism: Mortierella sp. BCC40632; assembly: GCA_011634665.1. NCBI lineage: Eukaryota > Fungi > Mortierellomycota > Mortierellomycetes > Mortierellales > Mortierellaceae > Mortierella > Mortierella sp. BCC40632. The sequence continues at coordinate 711,202 of WAEK01000021.1, forward strand.
CACATTTGACAGCTCAACAACAGCAACAGAGCTCACAGTTGATGGACCCATGGATGACATTGACAAGATCTATGAGTGTTCAACAAGGAGCCTATTGTTCTTTGCCTGGCTCAAGAACCCCCAATCTACCTCACGATTCTCGTTTACCTTCAAAGCCCATCTCTTCTTTTCCTTCTCCACCTTGTCGTCCTCGTACAAGACGATTCCCACTCCAGACGATTCCAGGGCCAGAAGGGTTAGATCCATTGGTCCGACAACAATTAGAGGCTGAAGGATTGGCGTCGTTGGGATTGAGGGATGGAACAGAGGGCAATGAATGGAGGAACTGGTGGGATCCACGGCGGTATGGCTTTCGAAAATATTTGATTTGGCATTCACTCCGAAGACCAAAGCCTTGTACTCTGGTGGTCTTTTTGGTGTTGATTGCATTGGTTGTTGGTAAGATATGGGTGGGTGAGAGAGATTCTCTTGGACGCGTCTTTTTTTTTTTTTTTAAAAAAAAAATCCCACAAAAATGAATAACATCTCTTTTTTTTTTTTTTTTTTCGTTTACACTGTCTAGTCTCGATCGTCTTTAGTTAAAGGTCAGAATCAAGTTTATTAACAGAATATTGAGAAGGGAAGAAAAGGCGTCAAATGGATGAAGGGAGAGGGGGGGGGGAGGGAAAGGGCGATACCTACTTCACAACTACCACTGCTTTCCCTTTCCTCTTTTCTCTCTCTCTCTCTCTCTCTCTCTTTCTCTCTCACACACTTTACTTCTTTCTATATCTCCCTCTCTCCCTCTCTCTCTTTCTTTCTCTCTCTTCCTCTACCCTGGTGAGGCGGAAGAAATGAACTATATCTTTTTTTTTTCTCCAAGGGCAAAATTGACAATGTAAAAAAAGTGAAGAGAAAAAAAAAATCAAACACGGTCAAGTCGAGGGCTCAATCTCTGGTCCAGCAGGGAGTAGTGTCCATAGACGCAGTAAAAAAAACAAAAGAAAAAAAAAAAAAAAAGGGACAAACCAGTGCAAAAAAAAAAGAGAGAGTGTGAGAGAGAGAGACAGAATTATATAAAATAAAGAGAAAGAAAAAAAAAGAAAAAAAACCTCCCTCAGCGCTATGCAATCAATCGATTCGATTCTACTTTTTTTGTGGCTTCTTCTTTTGCTGACAATCCTTGCAATACCACTTGCCCTTGGGTGGGGCCTTGAGTCCTGCGCATGACAAGTGGAGTGGAACTCACACTGATTTTTTTTTTTTTTTTTTGACATATAGGAGAAAAAGAGATGGAGAAAAACAAGTCAGTCCTCTTTTTTTTTTTCTTTCCCTTTTTTCTTTTACCCAAGGCTGGGGTGGTTACTCATCATCACAAGATGTTGCACTACAGAGATAAAAAAAAAAAAAAAGGCTTACGTCTCCATTGTCGCAGGCAACCATCTCCCCATAAGACACTTGCTGACAATAACAATACAATGGTTCGTTGGGATCGATCGGCAGTTCTGTAAAGGAAGGACTAGAGAAGTCAACCACCATCCAATTCACACATACACAATGGATTGGCAACAATAAGATAAAAATAGTGTCAGTTCCATTCTTTCTTGTAAACTAACCATCTTGAGTAAAGGCAACAACAGCAACAGCGATAACAAAGATAAAAAAAAAAAAAAAAAAAAAAAAAAAAAAAAGAAAAAAGAAAAAAAAAAAAAAAAAAAAAAAAAGAAACTTACGTCTTCTTGGCCACTTTTGTTCCGCTAGAATTTCCAACATTTCCTGCCCTTCGCTTCTCTGAGGTGGTAGAGGCGGGTGTGGCGGCGCTACTGCTGCTATTGTTATTACTATGTCCGTGTTTTTTCCCTGTTCACAAATGAGATGAGAAAGAGGAGGTGAGGGAAGTAAAAAGCAAAAGCAAAAAGCAAAAGAGAGAGAGAGGGAGGGAGAGAGGGAGAAAGAAAGAGGCAGAGAAACGGTCAAAGATCGGGTTCGGTAAGCACTACTATCGGACAGCAAGGAAAAAAAAAAGAAAGAAAGAAAGAAAAAAAAGAGGAGGATATTAAATGACTATCAGCCATTTTGCTTACTCTTGCCCACAGGCGCATCTTGTGTTGTGGCCGCAGCTTCAGGATTAAAGAAGAATAAAAAAAAAAAAGTATACGATAGAGATTCTTGAATAAAATTGGACCATAAAAAGGAAACGATTGCGACAAAGAAAAGGAAAATTGGAAAAAAAAAAAAAAAATACCTTTCTTGTTAGAAGTGGTGGCTGTGGCAGCCGTGCTGGAAGTCTCTTCTTTGCGGTCTGCTGCACTGGCACCTGTTGTTGAGGCAGCAGTGCCTCCAATCCGTCCAGGACCAATCATTTGTTCATCCTCATACTTTTGAAGGTCGTCGTCCAAGCGTCTGACATGTCGATCCACCTATTTTTCACAAGAGAGAGAGAGAGAGAGAGAGAGAGAGAGAGAAAGAGAAGAGATTATTAAAATTGGTGGCGCGTTTCTCTGCACGTGAAAGCAGTCCTTTCCTTCGAGTCCACAAATTGGGGGAGAAAAAACGACCCTGCTCCGAATTAGGATACCTGTCCACCCCCTGCTCTCACTCTATCTCACTCTCTCTCCTTACGATATCATAGGCGGCCGTGGCCAAGGCCACTTTCTCCTCGCCTTGTCTCAAACTCTCGATCAGCATCTCATTTAGGGACTGAAGCATGGCGATTCTTTCCTGAGGAGAACAATTCTGCACCGTCTCGATGAATTCCGAGGCCTTGGTCCCAACCAACGACATGATGGCTAGAGTGAATGGGAGGAGGGGGAGGTGTGTTGGTTCATTTAGTTGGAGACAGGGGGGGGGGGGGAGACGGAGGAAGGAGAGGCAGGGACGGTCACAGCGACGAGAGGGGAGAGTAAAAACAAAATGAGAAATCGAATCAGTGCTATTGTCAACGCTGGAAAAGATACCTCTCTCTTTAAAATCAAGAACAAAGAACAAGAGTGGGAAGACTACCAGAAAAAAAAAAAAAAAAAACCCACATTGCGCCTTTGCATCCAGATCTTGCATCAGTGTAATTGTCTTTGGAGTTCAAGAGGAAGTGACTCGACCGCTGGAAGGAAAAAAAAAAAAAAAAGATGAGATGAGAGGGCGGGCAGAGGTTAGAACTCTCTTTCTCTTGTGACGTTCCGTCAGAGTGCGTGTCTCTCTCCCAGTGTGTTTGTGTATGTCTGCATGTGTGTGCGTGTGATTGCAGCGGAGCGGAGGAACGGGCGTCGGGCGCATGGGGATGCTGGGTTGAGAAGCCGCTGGAGATTTCTTCCGAAAAAAGGATGAGGATGAGAGGAGCTTACTATCAAGATAGTCATCGAGATAGGCCAAGGATTCTGATGTCCTGACTGCTGTCGAGGCTGCTGTTGTCTTCATGCTGAGGTGGAGAGGATTGGGGCAATGGATGGAGAGAGAAAGTACGCGCGAGTAAGAGTGCGAGGAAAAGAGGAATAAAAAAAAAAAAAAGAGAGAGGAAGGGGGCGGGAGAGAAAATTGGCATTTTGTGACAGCGAGTGGATCGGCGGCCAGAGATAAACCGTCGAAATTCAGACAGTTCTTAGCTGGATGGGTCCCATAGATTTTCAAAACGGGGCTCTGTCTCTCGATAAATACTCTTGGCGCGCAATCCAAAAAATATGGCCGAGTACCTCCACAGCTGAGGGAAAAGTGCATACGAATCTCACAGTGACCCGGAGAGGGCACGTCCTGGCGTTGACGCCATTGATAAAAACAAAGAACAGGGTGGGTGGGTTGAACGAGCTTCTCGCCTCCAGAGTCCATGAGGGACATTGAAAACCTGACGTTAGTCTCTTGCCATGACGCTTGAGAGGTCCGTAACGACCAAAGAAAGATGAGGAAGCGTAGAAGGGCCCTCTACATACTTCATATCTCACTTTTTTTTTTCTTTTTTTTCTCCCCCACCCCCTCCTCCTTCTCGGAACAAAAGAAAGACCTGTGCATAGCCGAGACAACCAAGAGAGCAGAGACAAGGAGCGTGCTTTCTCTCTCTCTTTTTTTTCTGTCAGCAACCGTTTTCTACCTTTGCATTATCGAATCAATTGGGACTAATCGCAGGGGTGAAAGAGAAAGAGAGAGAAGGAGGAGCGGAAGAATTAAAGTGGCCGAGGAGAAAGTGAACGATAAAGAATGGGATGGAATAGGAGAGAAGAGAAGAGGAGCCCGGCTCGGTACCCTTTCTCTCTCTTTCTCCCCCAACAGGTGTGGGGGCAGAAGTGAAAATAGAAAAAAGAGGAAAGGGAAGAGGTCTGTGTGTCTAAAAGCGTACTTTGCACGGGCTGCTGGTCATGGTGACAAGCCCCGCCGTGAGTTCAGGGAAACCTCAAAGCCGTTTATCGATTCCTGTTTCCTGCCTTCTCTCTCTTTCTCTCTTTCTTTCTTTCTTTCTTTCTTTCTCTCCCACACACACACACACACACACACACACTTTGTCTTTTTTTTTTTTTTTTTGTCTCTTTTTCTTTTTTTCTCTCTTCTCTCCTCTCCTCTTCAGACGGCTCTGCATCATTGCCCTACGCTTTTGGACGACCTGCCCCACCCCCTTTACCTTCTGTGGATGCAATCTGCGCCTTTTCTCAGTTTCTGTCCGTGAACCATTCTCTCCTCTCTCTCCCCTTTCCTCATTCATCTCCACTCACTCTCTCGTTCCCCCCTCTTTTCTCTATTTTCTCCTTCTCTTGCCTCATTCCCTCAACCTGCATCTGCGCGCCATCTTTTTTTATTTTTTTTATTATTTTTTATTTTTTTTTCCCTTCTTCTCATTCCATTTTCTGGGTCTCCCAATGCCTTTCATCCTTACCTAGACTGATCTTGTCTCATCAGCATGAACTATCCGCCTCGACTCGACCCTAGTCAGCATCATCAGCCGCCTTTACCTGCTGCCGCCGTTTTCCATCCACCCGGCCGCTCCACTGGTCCTGGCTTTGCCCAGCCCTCTCATCCTTTTCGTCCATTACCACAAGAGCAACAGCAACAGCAACAGCAACAACAACAACAACAACAGCAGCAGCAGCAACCACATCAGCAACAGTCGACTCCTTATTCTTCATATCAGTATCAGTATGCCCAGCAACCTCACCCTTCGCACTCAACGCATCCGTCGCACCAGCATCCAACACAGTCATCGTATCTTTCACAACAGCGACCCTATGCACAACTCCCGCCCTTTGACTATAGCCCTAATTCTCACTCTGGGACAGGGCCCTCCTCCCACGCAGGTATCGATATGAGCAACAGCAACAATATCAACAGCGTAGGCCAGAGCGTCCACGTCGCAGCGCATCGCAGCAACGACTATCCAAGTCAGGAGGGACCCACGCGATCGCATCGACGAGGCATCTCGTCCGAGCACGGTTATTCCGTCCGCTTCCACCCCAGCAGAAACCTTGGGGCCGAACAGACGCTCGCTGCGGAACAAGGCACTTTTATTCCACGGCCCAAGATACCTGGCCTCCCTTGCATTGCTTGCCAGATGGCTAAACTGTACTGCGATGGCGGCTCTCCTTGCCGACCTTGTCAACAGAGTCGAGTCCGATGCCATTACGAAGGGTACAACAATACAAAATTCTTTGGCATTGATGCCTTGCAACTCCAACATCCTTCGTCTACCTCTACACAAGAATCGCATGGAGATCGCAGAGACTCCTTTCATGGCGGCCATGATTCGTCCTTGTCCCCGTCCTTTCCTTTGTTGATGGCCGATAGTCGAGAAAGGGGTCATCCTGCCGATTTTGACCCCTTGCCTCCCCGTTCCCGTTCAAGATCGGGCTCGGCATCTGGCACAAGATCGGGGTCAAGCGCAGGTCCAGGATCTGGACCGGGATCGAGATCGGGATCGGGATCGGGTCCAGGGATCGCAGGTGTGGCAAACATACCATCCACTACTTCTGCGAATTCAACCACAATAACATCAGTAACAGGAGGAGGAAGGGGAGGAGGAGGAGGAGGAAGAGGAGGAGGAGATGCAGGAGAGAACAACCATGGACATGTCTCCAACAGGGACGGGTCATCGTTTCCGCGCCTGTCGCCTTTGGCCTCGCCACCTCCTATCCAGCTCACTGACCAAACACTTATCACCATTCCTCCATTTCAGGAGGCGATATCTGAAAGGGATCGACTAACAAGCAACAAGGTCACTCTGCCATCGATCGCATCCATTGGTTCATCGATTGGTTCATCGCTCGGCCCATCGATCGGGCCTACGTCCTTGTCCTCGTCGTCCTCATCCTCGTCGCCGTCGCCGTCGTCGTCGACTCTGGCATCTGCACATGCACCCACAAGCATTCCCGGCATAACAGGAACTGCCGCCAGTAACAGCGGAAGCATGAGATCCAGCACTTCCAGGAGTTCATCCATCTCGAGTTCGTCTCGGTCCAACATGTCAAATGGTAACAGCCCCTTATTTTTTTCTTTCTTTCTTTCTTTTTCTTTCTTTCTTTTATGCTTTTTATGCTTTTTATGCTTTTTATGCTTTTTTGTGAATTGAACTGTGACATTGCTTGTTCTTTGCTTTGCTTTGCTTTTGTTGGTTATGCCGTCAAGTCAGTCGACCGACGCGTCTGAATGTTCTCTGAGACCAAGAGATGCCGGTGCCTCTCTCTCTCTCTCTCTCTCTCTCTCTCTCTCTCTCTCTCTCTCTCTCTCTCTCTCTCTCTCTCTCTCTCTCTCTCCCCTCGATTCGCACAAAAGGTCTTTGGGTCCAATCATATTGCTGTGCTTCGGACATTCGAATGAGGGTCACTGACACAAATGCACATTCTTCTCTCTCTCTCTCTCTCTCTCTCTCTCTCTCTTTTTTTTTTTTTTTTTCAAATCTATTGTTTTTTTTTTTGCGCCCTGATGCTTTGCTCTCCTTCGCTGTGCATTTTTTTTTTTTTAAAAAAAAAAAAACCTCCCATAGGAACCATTTCACCTCCTCATGTTGCCACCCCAAGATCCCTTAGTGAGAGACCCATACCAGGGTCCCGTTTCAGTCAAACCACACCCAATTTGACGACGACCCATTCTGACGCCGACCCGAATATGAAACGATCCTATACCAAAAAGTCCCCACTCACACCTCAACAACAACAGGCCCTCCAAAGTTTCAAGGATCCTCTCTATTCTCTTTCGAGTGCCAGTATCCGAGCACGAAAGAATGCACTCGAGATGGAAAATATCCAACGGGCCAGTGCCCTTTATCCAGATTTTCTGGCCAAGATCAAGACCTTGACATCCTCCTCCTCATCGTCCTCTACCATGGATTTGACCAAGTCTTTCTCAAATCCTGTTGGGATTCTTTCTGGAGAAGAGTCGAGTCATCATCTTATGGACATTGATGTCCCCAACAGTGCCTCTAGTAGTGGAAGTGAAGGTTCCAAACATTCCACCAAGAATTCCATTGCCCAAAGTGTTGTCTCTGTCACACAACGACTTGTTCATTCCACTCGATTGAATGCAACGTATCCCAGTCAATCGATTGTGGAGAGTCGATTGGAAAGTATGGGAAAATCGGGATTGTTACACAGTTTGGTCCAACAATATTTCACCTTGATTCATCCTCAGATGATGGTACTTCACAAGAACCATTTCTTGGTTCGATTTTGGGATCAATTTGGACCTTTTCCCGAGGCACGCGAGGTTCATTCGTATGTGAATCGATTGGAGATCTGGGATCGAGATCAATTGCATACCAAGAAGAAAAGAACAAATCCATTGTTACTTTTGTCCATGTTGGCTCTGGTCTCGAGACATTTTATTGATCGAGAACCACTCAAGAGTACGGCCGATGATAAACGACGACGGTTGGAACAGAGTCTTCAAATGATCAATTCTGAATTCCGGACTGCTGAACATGCGAATCGATGTCATCAGGCTGTGGTCGAGGCCGAGTTACGAGAATTGATGGAGACGGATGCAGAGGGACAAAGTCTCATGGGCGATAATTTGTTGGATCGAGGAGAACAATATTTTCAATGGGCGCTCGAACTTCTCAAGACCAAATATGAGGAATCTTGTTTGACCTCTGTTCAGGCACATTTGCTCTTGAGGGAATATGCTATCATGGCTGGGGATCATACACAGGCGTATACGTTTGGTGTGACAGCGATCACCATGGCCATGGAACTTGGTTGGCATCAGACACTTGTTTCTGGGCAGGCAGATCAAGAGCGTCCAGCGACGGAGACGTTACAAGAAGAGATGCTTGATCCTGAGGAGCATCGAGATCGAAAGACAAGAGAGGAAGAGCAAAGACTCTGTTGGTGGCAATGTTTTATGATTGACCGATGGATGTCGGCGGCCTATGGTCGGCCAGTAGTAAGTTTTTTTTTGTTTGTTTATTTGGATTAATTATTGTTTTTCTTTTCAATTGGCTGGTAGAGAGAGAGAGAGAGAGAGAGAGAGAGAGAGAGAAGGAAAGAGAAAAGAGTTGGTCATTGCTGGTGCTAACAAAAGCGACATTTCCTTTCCCTTTGAATCAAACAGCACATTCCTGGGCATTTATTCGACAAGAGCCAAACTCCTTGTCAACTCAAGTTGAAACAGTCAAAGGCAGATGCTGAAAAACTCCAGATCCAAGGACAAGCAAGTCAAGGAATAGAGCCATTACCAAAGGCCACCATGTCAGCCCTCACAGCCGATTTTTGGTTAACCCCTGGAGGACCTGACACGCCCCTCATTGAACGAGACCAAGGCGGACAAGACAATGAAATGGTCGAAGAGACGGCCCAAGGAACACGTCGATCGACTGGATCAGGTGATGGTATGGCCTCTACCTCACCTCGTCTCCCAGGGGCTCAAGTACGGATACGAGCATTCTTCGATCAACAATGTCGACAGGCCGTTATTTTGGACGATGTTCTACATTTTGTTTCGACATGGTCTGAAGACTTGTTTGTGAGTTCGGCCCAATTTGAAAAGTTGAGTGGGACGTTGGATGATTGGCATCGAGCATTACCCGAATGGCAAACATTTCCTCTCTCGGGAATTGTCACACCTCCAAAGTCCACCTTGTCCCGAAGAGGGTCTCAAGGAGAATCCCATCGAAAACTAATTGGACATACAATGGCCCTCAAGAGTGTAGCCAATGTGGATGAAGGACGAGATGTGGTTCAGTCGACACTTTTAGGGATCTCGTATCACACGGTTCGAATACTTTTGTTTCGACCTTTTCTTCGGACAAATCTGCGTCATCCACCGTGTAACCCGACACGAGCCAGTTCTGTCTGTGCGCAATCTGCGAATGCGATCACGGCCTTGGCCGAATATCTGATCAATCATAACGATGCAGCCATTCAACCTTGTGTGTTGATGCGCCATCAGTTCTCGCTCGTGACTGCCGCCGGGATTCAATTGATGAACTCGAATCTGGAGGAGGAACCCCGGTTATCGACCCCGGCCAAGATCAATTTGCTCAAGTCGATCCGAGTTTTGAGAGATGCGGATCGGTCAACGATTCGAGTGCAGGGTAAAGATGAGGATGGGGTGGGTGAAGGAGAAGAAGGAGAAGGAGAGAGTGGACCTGGAATGAAAGGAGAAGAAGCTTCTCCTGGCATGGGGCCATCCGAAGGGGTGCACCGGGTTCTGGAGGAGCTCTTTCCCGTGCAGATCAAGCAAATGTATGGCAGTTAGTCAGTTTTTTTTTTTTTTTTTTTTTTTTTTTTTTTTTTTTTTTTGTCACTTTTTTGTCACTTTTTGTCTTTTTTTTGTAATTACACTGTAAAAATCTCTTCTACACCATCTACACCATCCAGCACCACCTTGCACTAAGCATCCGTCTATTCCGCACTGCATATATCTTGTTCTCCTTTTTATTTCTCTCTCTCTCTCTCTCTCTCTCTCCCCTCTCTTGCATTGTTCCTAGTTCTCGTCTTGTGTGACAGAATAAATCGAGGCATATTCTTCTCTCTCTCTCTTGGATAACAATCGATTGTTCCGAAAAAGTACGATGTGTTTGTGTGTAATGCATGTGGAAAAGTGTGCTCTAGAGGGCTATGTACGTCTGCTCTCGTCCATGCTCTTTTTCCTTTCATCTTTGCTTTGACCATGTGGGTTGCAATCATAATGATATCGTTTGCTATGCTCACCCGAGAAAGAAAAGTGAAAGATAGATAGAAGATAGAGAGATAGACTGATAGAGAGAGAGAGAGAAGAGAAAGATGGTTTTTTTTCTCTCTCTCTCTTTCTTTCTCCAATGGCTCAAAGGATACCTGTGGAGGATGTAGAGAGAGTACATAAACACAGGTGACTAGGAAATGACGACGATATTTGTTGTGTACATTCAAACATGGTTTGAGGTTGAGAGAGAGAGAGAGAGAGAGAGAGAGAGAGAGAGAGAGAGAGAGAGAAAGAAGGATAGAGAGAAAGAGATGGATTCACATGTCTAAAGAGAACGTCGTCGTCGGAAGGGGGTGGAGTGGGGGGGGGTGTGTGTGTGAATAATATGAAAACGGAGAAGGGCGTCAGTGGCGGGATGGGCTGGGTTAGGAAGGGTTTGACTTTAGTAGGGTCGCGTGGGGAGGAGGAAGGAAGGGGGACAGAGAGAAGGGCCTTCTTGTTCCTGACTGACTGGACAGTAGGACGATGGCGCAGTGACGAGGACCAGGCTGATTGGCGGGGACTCTTTTCCTCTTTCTTTCTTTTTTCAATATGAAAACATCGAGAAAGAAGCGAATGGGGAGAAAAAGAAGGAGAGGAAAGAGAGAGAGAGAGAGAGAGAGAGAGAGAGAGAGAGAGAGAGAGAGAGAGAGAGAGAGAGAGAGAGAGAAGGAGAGAGAAGGAAAAGAGAGGAAGCAGATACAGATAACAACAACGACAACCATAGGAGCAAGCAGCAGCAATAACAACAACAGCAAACATCAACATCAATAACAACAGGTGGAGGAGAGGAGGAAGGACATTCAACAGCAGGCAAAAAAAAGAAGAAACACCGTCGGGTCTGATCGTCTGATCGGAGTGGCGAAAAAGAAATTTTTGTTGCTTCAAGAGAAAAGAAATTTTTGTTGTGTCCTCAAAGAAGTCCTTTCAAGCTTTTCTCTAAGGGTAGATCCATTCCTCCTCACTTCTCACTCTTCTTCACTCCCATTCTCCTTCACTCTCTCCTTCACTCCTTCACTCCTTCACTCTCTCACTCTCTCACTCTCTTACTCTCTCACTCTCTTACTCTCTCACCCTCTCACTCTTACACCTCACTCACTCTACTCCCTTCCTTGATTCTCACTCCCCTCACTCCCCTTCTCCCCCCTTCCTCTCCCCGGCAAGACCAACGTCCAATGCGGCACAACCCCAACGCCCCGCGCAAGGTCATTGCTGTGGATCTGGACGAGGTCCTGGCGCGGACCTCGTTGGCCGTCGCCGATTTCCACAATGCTACCTATGGCACCTCTCTTACGATGGACGACTTTATCTCGTATGACTATACCAAGATCTGGGGCGGCACCCGTGAAGAGTCGATCCTCAAGTGGCGACAGTTCTTTGACTCGCCTTATTTTCTCAAGGTCGAACCTGTCGAAGGTAGTCTCGAGACTCTGAAGGTATTTTTTTCTGCGGAAAAAGAAAAGGAGAGATAGAAAAAAAAAAGGGGGAGAGAGAGAGAGAGAGAGAGCTTCTTTTATGATTGCAGCAGAGTGAGCAACCGAGAACGGTGGAAGCAACTCTTATGAACAAAAAGAAGCAAAATGAAGAAAAAAAAAAAAAAAAAGGAGTAGAGATTGATTCATCAGGAACATGGAGACAGATCCAAGACGGACTCGTTTATGTGTGTGAGATGAATGAGAGAAACCGAAGGAATCCTCCTGCAGGCACCAATAAAAAATAAAAAATAAAAAAAAACAACAAACAAATGGACAACCACAGCCGAATGGATCAAGCCAGTCTTTTACACACATACATTTTCTCTTAACATCATCAACAACAAACACACAACCGAATCAACTACCACTACCACTACCACCACCAGTACAACAACAACAACAACGGAGAGAGAGAGAAGAGAGGAAGGGTGGGAAACAACAACAATCAAGATCCGCCAGCCTTTTTTTTTTTTTTTTTTTCTCTCTCCGACCAGAGAGTGTGTGTGAGAGAGTGAGAGAGAGAAAAAAAAAAAAAAAAAAAAAAAGGGAATCTACTACGGCCATTTCTAACGTATTGACACTCCCTTGGATGTGCTCTCTCTCTCTCTCGTCTCATCTTCACTTGGAAATCATTCCAGCTCCTCAAGTCTCGTCGATTCAGCCTCGTGATCGTCACGGCCCGTCAACAGTTTGTGGCCGACTTGACCAAAAAGTTTGTGGATCGACATTTCCCAGGCATCTTTGAATCCATCTACTTTGCCAATCATTTCTTGACCGAAGAAGAAAAACTCAACTTTGTCTCGAAACCCAAATCAGTCATCTGTCGAGATGTCCGTGCTCAACTCTTGATCGACGACTCGATCGAGAATGCGGCCGAGGTGGCTCGAGCAGGGATCCCGGTCTTGTTGTTTGATCTGGAAGGTAAATACCTTTGGAATAAACTACAAGAAGGTCAGACCTTGCCCGACAAGGTCACTCGAGTTCAATCCTGGAAAGAAATCCAGGCTTGGTTCCCTCGTCCTCGTTCTCCTCTCTCGAATCAGTGCATCAGTCGGGACGATCAGATCACTGAATCCGAATCCGAGGAAGAATCGGACGAGGTATCGGACGAATCGGATGTCGAAGTCGACGAAGACGAGGAAGAGGACGAGGACGATGTTCAGGATGAAGAAATGGGCATTGAAGATGACGAGGAGGAAGAGGAGGAAGAAGAATACAGTCGTCGTCACCAATTGCATCAAATCCATGCCAATCAACATCAAAACATGCTCGTCTCGGACGACGAGGATGGTTCAGACTCGGATGAGGATCTTCACCCTTCCACAGGAACAGACGAAGCTCACAAGCGAGGAGATCGTCTCGAGAATGGTTGTTATGAGGAAGAACGGCGTCATCGGTCCTCGAGACGGAGAAAGCTCATGATGATGGACTATTCCAGCAGCTCGAGTAGTAGCGACGAGGATTCGGCCGAACCCGAGAACGGCGACATTGATCTCGAGAATGGACTTCATCATCAACGACGTCGACGAAGCTCTGCCGCCATGGAAGAGGATGACGACCGAACGTATGATGATCTTGAGAGTGGTCGATCTCGGAGGCGATATGATAGCCATGGTAGATCTGTACCTCATGAGGAATTGGAGCGACTCCGTCATCAGCATGAGCATATCTATACGGATCCCATGGAATTGGAACTCGATATCTCTGCCAATGGAACCATCGAGTCGATGAACGGTCCTCATCACAGCAACAGCAGCCACAGTAGTATGAGTAGTATCAGTAGCACAACGACGATTGCAACGGCCATCTCGACCACCACTAGTACGATCTCTGTTACTGCCTCCGAGACGACGACGACAACGACAACGGTTCAGGACTCGATTGACGACAAGATCGAGTCAATAGTGGCAGGGACGGCGACCCCAATACTGTCCTCCTCATCCGAGTCGATGGTAGTAGAGGGTCTGTCGATCAAGAATTCTTCCACCTTGTCGGGTCTTGACAAGGCTACTATGGACATGGAGGAGATTCCATTGGCATAACCGCTTTTTCTTTTTTTATACTTTTTTTTTTTTTTTTTTTTTATTTTACTACTTGTCATGATCATACATTTCTCCTCTTCCTCTTCTTCTTCTTCTTCCTTGTCCTGCATTCCGATTTGCATCCATCCTCCATTACACTCCACTCCTCGCTACACCTGCCTCTTTCTCTACGACTCTTTCTTTTGTTTGTTTGTTTGTTTGTTTTTACAAAAAAAAAATTCCTCCCCGACTTCTTTCTTTTACCCTGTAATCTCAAATCTATCTCTCCATCTTCTTTTTTTTTTTTTTTTTTTTTTCTTTTCCCTTCACTATCTTTTTAAATCGTTTTTTTTTTTCTTTTTCTCCAAAATCTGAGCCTTCCTTCTCAATCTCCATTTCTTTCATTCTAGACTTCAGTCATTCACCACCACCATTGACCACCTCTTTTTATTCATTTTTTTTTTTTTTTTATTTTTTTTTTTTTAAAAAAAAAAAAAGAAAAAAAAAAACATGGAAATGGGTCAAAAGCATTGAAAGTTTATTTATTGGCATAGTTGATTTGGGGTTTTTTTTTTGGGAGGGGAGGGAGAGTGAAGTCTTTTTTTTTTTTTTTTTTTTTTTCTTTCTTAACCACAGTCTGAATGTGTAGTTGGATTTTTTTCTGTTTTTTTTTTTTTTTTTTTTTTTTTGATTGTTTGTATGTTTGTTTTTTTTCCCTGTTGGAATAAAAACCCTTCTCCTGTTCCTTTCTTTCTTGACGAGTGGGCTTCTTTTTTTTCTTCTTCTTTTCCTTGTTGCAGAGAAAAGAAAGAAAAAAAATTGGAGGGCGAAGGGACAAAGAATAAAGAAATCAAAAAGAATGGAGAGAGAGAGAGAGAGAGAGAGAGAGTAGAAATACACGGCAAAGAGAGAGGTTGAGGTAGAGGTAGAGGTAGAGAAGGGGAGAGAGAGAAAGCAAAAAGAGTAATGAAAGGGCTGATGCGAGAGCACATGGATAGGTGGACAAGAAAAGGGACAAGTTTTCCTTTCTTTTTTTTTCTTCTTCTTCTTCTTCTTTTCCTTTTTGTTAATGAAGGAGATGATCGTGTCAAATAGAAAGAAAAAAGAATGATCAAGATGGAGCGTATTGTGTGGACAATGGGATAAACAGCAAGTATAAAAACAGTATAGGTGAAAGGCAGATTAGAAAGAACAAAGAAAGAGAGTGAGAGATAGCACAGCAGAGACAAAAAAAAAAAAAAAAAAAAAAAAAAAAAAAGTGGGTAAACAAGATTCGATACATGAAAGAAAAGAAAAAAGAAAAAAAGAAAAGGTTGGCGATGGATGAAGGAGGGGGAATATAGCCCCAGTCTGTGAGGCGTCTCTTCTCAATCTGTTTCTCTCTCTTTCTCTTTCTTTTCTCTCTCTACTTCCTCTTCACAAGCAACTCTATCAGTACCGAAGCGTGGCCTGGGTCTGACTTGGGGAAGCATTGGGAGTAATGTCCTGCATCATTGACATGGGTCGGTTACCAACCCCTGATCCTGGGATTCCATTGGGTCCAATAGATCCTGCTCCTGGGGGCATTGATCCGGGCATCATCCTGCCTGGAGGAGGAGGAGGTCCGCCTTGAGACATATGTGAGTGGGGTGGTGGAGGCAATGACCCTCGTGGGTGTGGTCCACCTCGTCCAGGTGGGCCTTGATGCATGGGAGGGGCTCCTCCTGCACGTCCATGTCCCATCACTCCGCCGATCGTGTCTGCATAAACGCCGTTGGCCTGGGCAACGGGACAATCCTTGTGCGCCAAGAGCAGGGCCTTGAGATGAATGATCTCGTCCCGAAGCACGGCGGTCTGTGCCTGCAGTTGTTCATTGTCGTTCGAAAGGAATTCCACCTTTGCCTGGAGATTGGCTAGCCATTGCTTCTTGCGCTGTCGACATTTCAATGCAGCTGTGAGAGGGAGAAGAGAGGAGAGGGGAAAAAAAAAAAAAAAAAAAAAAAAAAACCAGTCGGTAAGGCTCTCGCGCATTGTTGCCTATTGGCCCATGTTTATGAATTCATCCACTCCACCAGTGACAAGCAAGCGAGAGAGTAAAATAATAATAATAGCACCACCACCAAGAGAGACAGACAGACGGACAGACCCGACAAAAGGGTCAGTCTCACCAACCAACCCCCCCGCTCCGCTCCCCTCCTCCTCAGATTCAAATCTTCCCCCCAAAACTCTTACCTTGACGATTGCGTTCCAAAAAGTTTTTACGCTTCTCATCATCATCCATTGGCTTTTCTTCTGCACTCCGTTTCTTGTGGTTGACTCCATTGACGCCTCCAGAACCTCCCATGGCTCCTCCTTTGCCCATCATACTGTTGTCTCCATTGCTCGATTGTTTAGACTGTTCCGAATCATCACTATTGTCCTCCGAGGTCAACTTGGTACGACGCACCCCCCGCACAAAAGCTGGCTCCACTCCATTTTTAGGCAACTGTGGCGCTGCAACCATTCCTGGCATTCCGGGAAGACTCTGTCCGGCCTTGATCGGAGCCGTTGGTGGAGGTAGTCCATGTGTATGGGACATGGACTGTTGTGGATGATGGGCGTGGGAGGCCTGGTGGTGGGACAAATGTCCATTGGTATCGACGCTCTCCCGCTTGATCCATGCCTCACGCGTTGCCTGACTGAGAAGGTGTAGGTTACCATAGTTGTCACCCTGGGCTCCAGCTGGTGGAGGAGGTGGACCATAGCGATCATTCACATAGGGCTGAGCATTGGGATGAGGCATTGGCTGACCAGGCCGTGCCCCGGGTCCATGCTGCGAGTATGAAGACGGTTGTTGTGGTTGTGATGGCTGATGCTGTGATGGGGGTGGAGGTGGTCCTTGATGTTGCTGTTGTTGCTGTTGTTGCTGCTGCTGTTGTACAATCGATGAAGACTGGTTATAGACCGAGGGTTGAAAGGGGTCTGTAGGCGCAGGTCCAGCGTGGGGTGGAGGCGGAGGAAGCGATGGAATCGGCTGAGTCCCTGACATGCCAACTATCGCCATCGAGTTGTCCTGAACAGGTGCTACGGGATTAAAGATGTTCGGGATGGACGATGTAGAACTAGAGGGGAATGAACTGATAGGACCTGGAGGGTTGGCATTCATGTCGTCATCAAAGACAATTGGGTTCTGTGGTCCTTCGAGCATCGAAGGCGAAAGGGGTCCCATCCGCAGCGACTGCGTATCCCAATTGTACTGGTCTGTTCCTGGCAGGAGACGGCCCGACATGGAGGCAATGGGTGGCAGCACTGTCTTTGGAGTCTCGACAGCGGGTTGCTCGCCATTGCCCGAGGAAGGCTCCGTAGGAACGGTGCCAGACTTTGAGAAGCTCTGTTCAAAAGGGTTGGGCTCCATGTCTAGCTTTGAGCATGCCTGGAGACTCCGGATAGGACTGGCACCATTAACGGGCACCCGTTTTTCAGATTTGTCTTCTTCGGCAGATGTGGTGACGATGAATGGGATTGAGTTGGCGGGTGATGGAGGTAGTTCTTTAAAGAAAAAGAAATGAGAAGGAGAAGGACAATGACAATGTTAGTGGCATCTTCTTTCTGGTTCCTTTAGGACAAGAGAGGATCGAGTTACCTCTAAAGAAGAAAAAGGTAAAGAAAAAGAAAAAAAGAGACATACCCATTGCACCTCGGTTAGAGATTTCCTGGCCAGGGCCAAGGTCTGTAGAGGCGAGAGATCCAACGGTGGTCATGTCACTCTAGTGAGATTGGAAGGGACAAGGGTTGTCCTGGATGAGTGGCGTAGTGTGTGTGTTGCGTTAAAAGGATAGAGTCGATGGTGGCGAGAGTGGCCGCTCTGGCGGTCAGAGGCCGAGTTGGTTCAGACAGTCCCGACAAAGCTGTTTATGGTGATCCAATGTCCGACGCCCTGGGTCCTGGGTCCGAGCCTGGGTCCGAGGGAGGTCCTGAGTTCCGATGATGGCTTGGAGAATGAGTTGTTGAGGCCTCCTATCTGGTAGAGTAGAAACCAAAAAAAAAGTACATGGACAATAATAACGCCCAATAGTCAGAACATCTGCCGGGAGTTGCTGTTTTTGTCTTTTTGTCTCTCTTTCACACTCTCTCTCTCTCTCCCCTTCATGTCTGCGATGTTTGCTTCTTTTTCTTTTCACTGTCTCCTCACTCCCTCCTCTACTCGTGGGCATGACAACAAGCAGACGGAGGATGAACAGCAACAGCAGCTAAATAAAAAGGGTCCCGACAGTCCACACGCACACGCGCGCACGCAAACACACGCACACACCGCAGACGTCAACTCCTGTTACTGCACTCCTGCACTGGGTCTCTTGTCTGCACATTGAAGAGAAAGAGACGGGTGGACGGACAGACGGTCGGACAGACGGTCGGACAGACGGTCTTGCCACTTGCCGCTGAGCGGCAAAGCATCCAAGAAGGATGGGGGCTGGACAGAGAGAGGCTTGAGAGAGACAAAAAGATGTGACCCTTCTCTGGGAGAATAGGGTGGGGTTGTAGAGCGTGTCATCCATGCGTAGAAACAAGAGGGAGGAGAGAAGGGGAGAGAGAGAAAAGGTCCAAGCATGATGGGATGTGGAGCGTATATAGAATGAAGAGGCGAAGAGGCGAGAGAGAAGGAAGCCCAAGGGTGTGTGTGTGTGTTGTGTGTTGTGCACTTTTTGTTGTTTTTTTTTTTTTTGCGCGGGAACGGGAACGCAAGCCAGGGGGAAAAAAGTCCAAAATGGGTTCTTTCATTGTGGGTCTGTCCGTCTTTTGTCACACCCGCCCGCTGGTTCGCCTTTTTTTTTTTTTTTTTCATTGGTAGTCCGCTGTCGGGTCCATCTGGCCTTCACCCACTCCCCCTCTAACTCTCTCACTCGAGTCATTCAAAAGACAAACACACACACACAAAAGAGCTTAGTGGCTGTAATGCATCAAAGGGGCAAGGAAAGGGAGAGAAATAAAGGCATTGTTCACTCTCTCTCTCACTCTCTCTCTCTCTCGCTGATTGGATGGCGCAGAGGTGCAGTGGATGGTCGGGCTTTCGCCCGAATGAGGCGAGATTAGTCAGCAGCACAACAGGCAGAAAGAAGGATAGAGAGAAAAAGATGGGAGAGGGAAAGAGAGAGAGAGAAAGGGTGGTGACAAGAGAAGATGAGCCGAAAGGGAGAAAAAGAGAGAAAGAGAGAGGAAGAGAGAAAGAGAGAAAGAGAGAAAGAGAGAGAGGCAGAGAAACAGAGAGACAGAGAAAAGGAAGGGAATAATAACAATAATAATAATAAAAAGGGCATCACCCGAATGAGAAAAAAAAAAGAGGAGACAGCCTCGGGGCGAACTGGGGACAGGAGCAGACGGGCAGATGGCGGAGATACGCACCAAGGTCCGCGGCTTTTTGTTCAGCGATCGAGGCAAGGTAGGTTGGGCGATGATGGAGAGGAAAGCCAAGGAAGAGAGGCGGATGAGGATGAGAGAAGAAAGAGTTTGTGTGTGGGAGAGAGTGAGAGAGTGAGAGAGTGAGAGAGTGTGTGTTGTGTGTGGAGGGAGAGAGAGGTGAGAGAGTGAGAGTATGAGAGTGTGAGTGAGAAAGAGTTGTCTGGTGTGTGTGTATGTGTGTGTGTGTGTGTGTGTGTGTATGTGCTGTGTGTGTATGAGAGTGTGGTGTGAGGCGGGAAGAAGAGTGAGAGAAAGAGAGGAGAGAAGAGAGAGAGTGAGACGAGCGAGATATGAATGCCGATGATGATGATGGAGCTATTGACGTCATGCGGTCATCTCTTCTCCCACTCTACTTTTTGACAGCCCTTATTTTTTTTTTTTTTCTCCCTCTCTTTCGATTACTCTCCTCTTACTCTCTCCAAACGCCACCAGACTGGCGTATCTGTGCTAGTCCAGACTACGCAGGCGCCCAGCCGGTGGCGATTGGTGCCGGGATTTCTCTCTTTTTTCTTCCTCTCTCTCTATCCCACTCTCATCAACATCCCCCCACCCCCCACCCCCAGACTTTGGCAAAAGCAAAGGATAAAAAGTGCTGCGATACGTTGTCGGTCGACCTGTTGCCTGACAGCCACCCTTTGCTGTACACTACCTCCCTCCCCTCGCCCACAGGGCTGCTCTTCCCTGATTGGTTGCCGTTTGCCGTTCGCCCGTTGTTATCTGTTCTCTGGAGCAGTCCAAGGGGATCACGGGCTGGGCCAGCTCTCCGGCCAATGGTCCAGTCTATCCTGTGTTGGCAGGTCCTAGGTGATGGGACCACTTGGCCACCCCCGGACAAAACGTCGGTTCAGGAAGAAAGAAGAAGAGGAGGAGGAGGAAGAAGAAGAAGAAAAGACAGACGTGCAGACGAGAAAAGAAGAAAAGAAAATAGATCCCCGCCGACCGGGGAAAGAAGAGAGAGGTTGGCGATGGACTGATGAAACAGGCGGCGCACGGTAGGAGAAAGAGAAAAAAAAAAACTGACCTGGATGGAGACTCGACTGAGAGATACACTGTCAGGTGGACAGCCAGACAGACAGACAGACAAACGGAACAGAACAGAGCAGAGCAGATTGAGCACTGACAGTCTGAACCGACAACTCAGTCGGAACTGACAAGACTGATTGACAGCACTGATTGACAGCACTGATTGACAGAACAGACAGAACAGACAGAGCAGATTGATGGACTGACGGACAGAGTCCACAATGGGCTACTACAAGAGGACTGGTGAAAAAGGAACGAGCAAAGAAGCAAAGGGGGTGTGTCAACACCGGCGGCCGCGCAGCGCTCCTTTATAGGCTGCCCCGTCGACAGTCAGTGGCCCGGGGAGTGGGCAGAAAGGATATAATGGACACAAACACACTCACACGCACAGAGACAGAGAGAGAGAGAGAGAGGAGAGAGACTGAGAGTGTGAGGTACCCCGTCATGCAAGCGGGCTCGAGCGAGAGGACCCTTGGGCGTGGTCGGCAAAAAAAAAAAAAAATAATAATAATAATAATAAACGGGCGCCAAAGCGTTCTTTATGCAGTCGGGTCAGGTCCAGCCGCACACGCGGAAAACATCTGTATCCTTCTTCTCCCCTATCCCAGGCCAGCGCCAGTCGGGAGCAGGAACAAGACGATGAGTACACAAGGAGTCCGCACTTCATTATTACAAACATGTTTCTATATTGCTTGGTCCATCATGCCCTGATAATTGACACAGCAAGCATGGGCCCACAACATAGACTCTAGTTCATGCTGAGCCCCGGGAACAGGTGGGGGCTGTCGTCATGCTCTCTCTCTCTCTCTCTCTCTCTCTCTCTCTCCACGGGGAGCACACTCCTCATTCATTTGCTCCCCTCCACACACATACACTCACTCACTCACAGACATGCAACACCCTCAAGCGCACTTGGACCCAACAATGAAAAGAGCAAAACGGATCGGCCGTTGAACACATAGTGCATTAGAGGTCCGCAACAGACACGAGACTCTTCATATCCCAAATACACGTCTCATGGAGGATGCAATGATTTACTCTTTCTCTCTCTCTCTCTCTCTTTTCTGTCACTCTCGCTCTCGCTCTCTCTTTTTCTCATATCTCTCTATGAAAGAGCTTTGACTTTAACAAGAAATCGGGGACCTGTCAAGTGAGATCTGGCTCTTTTTTCTTCTTCTTTCTTTTCTGGCTTGGTCCATTGCTCTGTTCGGCCATGCCTTTTAGCAATTGCCTTTTTTTTTTTTTTCAGGACGTTACTTTTGCTCTATCCCGTTCGTTCGACGGATCCATGTCTCTTTATCTCTTTATCCCATCTTTTTTTTTTTTTTTTTTTTTTTTAAATTTTTTTTTTGGGATCCTTCCTTCTCCCTTTCCCTCTTTTCTTTTTTCTCTTTCTCCTCTTTCCTCAGAACCCCTGGGTCTTTGCCCTTTTGATTGGGATCGTCGTCGTCCACCTAAAATAACCCAGGGCAGAAATAGACCCCTTCTTTTTTCAATCTTTCTTTCTTTTGGACATGGTCGTCGGGGGTCTTTTCAACTCAGGGCACAAATGATGTTTTCAATAGGGTAAGAGAAAATGATTATGTCAAAAAAAAAAGGTCACTGTGGATTAAGGTCCTAGAAAATAAATTTTGGTAGTCCGTCCTATGGTGAGGAGTTCTTGGGCAGAGAACTAGCATAAAAAGAAAAAGAAAAAAGAAGAGAGAGAGAAAAAAGGGCGGGGAGGTTGAAAAAAAAAAAAAGGACAAGTGTTGTGTGTTTGTGCGTGCATGCAGACAGGACAGACACAAACCATTTTGGTCCGCGTTTTTGCTGAAAGGCTGAAACGCTCGCCCGAGGGTCCGCAGGTCGGGGGCGGTGGAGAAAACATTAGTAAAAAGAAGAGAGGTGTTCGTAGAGCGGAATCGCACATTGTTCCTCGCTCTCTCCTGGCTTTGGGGCGGCTCTTCTTTCTCTCTCTCACTTCCCTGTGTCCGTGCCGCTTGACTGCCGAGGTATATCACGGGCTGCTCTTAGCCAACATTGTGGGCTGCACTGTCCATCGTTTTTGCTTCTCGGCTTTTCGTAGCAACAAGAAAAGAGAAAGAGATTGAGTATGTGGCCGAGCCTGGTCTCTCTCTGCCTTCCCCCCACCCCTCTCCTCTTTCTGTACTCTCCTAGACACCATTCTCACTCTTGCAGGAGAGAAGACTGCACGACAAGACGGATCTGCCAGAGCAACAGGGCCATAGACACTTTTATATAGATATATAAATATCTATACACTTTACTGAGGCAGGAGCTCTGGACCGCAGCGACCGTTCTCGTACCCACAAGGGGAAGAGGGGATGCAGGCTCGAGATTGGCAGAGCAGGAGACAGAGGGAGAAAAAAAAAAAGAGGAAGCCTCGTCGAGTGCCTGTCCTATCGAACCGCGTCTTTTTCTCTGTCTCTGTCTGTCTCTCTGTGTCTCTCTCTCGTCACCCACACGCAGGGCGAACACGAGATCTGCTTATCGGCTCCGAGCACTCCAGTCGTCGACCTGTCCTAGCCCAGGAGGTGGTGGGCACAAGGAAGGAAGGAAGGAAGGAAGGAAGGAAGGAAGGAAGAAAAAAAAAAAAAAAAAAAAGAACCATGCGCACAGGACGACTTGCACGACTCGTACCAACTCCCCGGACCGGCTAGGCCAATGCCTGAGCAATCCAGCACGTCCATCTCCAGGCACTTCTGATGCATAGGCTTAAAAAAACCATGAAAGAGAAAAAAAAAGAGCGTCTGGATCGACCTCTTTTTTCTCTCTCTCGTTTACTTTTTCTTGTTCTCCTGCCTCTCTTTCTTCTAGGATGTAGGGGATCCGAGCATTTCCTCTCCTGGCGGCTCTGCAACAGGACGTTGATACGGAATTCTATGGAGCACCACAGTCTGGCTTTTTTTTTTTTTTTTTTTTGTAGTAATCCTTTGCACATCCTCCACCTTTTTTTTTCTATTGGTACAAAGTTCATCTGGTTTATCCAGTCAACCATGCAAAGCGAGCTTGTACATACCGTGCTAAAGGGGAGAGCGAGAAAGAGAAAGAGAGAGAGTATGTGTGAGAGAGAGAGAGGGATGAAGATGTCCCTTTCCTTTCCTTTCCTTTTTTTTTTCTTTTTTTCTATTCTTTTCTTTTACATGAATAAATGCCTCTTTTCTTTTCTTTTATCATTGCTTACCCCAAGCTGAATGCAGTTCTCCTTTCATTTTGTAGCAACTACATAGAGTCTACTCAAAAATGACTAAACAGGGTAAGCAAACTACGCACCAGACTTGTTTACACACCACACACTCTCTCTCTCCCATTTCACCCCCCACCCCCCAAAGTGTCATTGGGCGCTGTCAAGGAGTGTGGGAGAAGGGAAAAAGGGAAAAGGGAGAAAAAGAGAGGAGAAGTACATTAAAAGGAGGACAAAGGGGAGAAAGGGATATAACAAGGGTAAAAAAGAGATGAGGATAAACACGTTCTACGGTCGGACGGAAAGACAACATTCGCATTGCAGTGCAAGCGGCAAATTCAACAAGGTGCAGGTGGGACAAGTCCATGGAGGCCAAACGTTGTTGTTGTTATGGTTATCGTTGCTGTTGTTGTTGTTGTTGCTGCATGCTTGGGGTGGATCGAGTGGTTCTTGCGTCTCATGCCGAAGATGCCTTTCTCGCAGCTTTTGACACTCTTTTTGCTCCTTCTCTTCCTCTTCCTCCTCCTCCTCCTGCGTGAGATCAATGAGTGGAGCACACATTTGCCTTCTTTGGGGTCGAAGGTTTGCATTATTCCACATCCAGTCGCCATGGTTGTCTTTCCCCCGATCATCCCCCTCATGACCCCGTTTACTGTCATTGTTTGTCCTATTGCTTGTCGTGTTGCTGTAGCTGCTGTTGTCAATGTTGCTGCTGTTGTTTTTGATGTTGTCACTTTTACCACTTTGTTTGTTCTCAGGAAAGCTACGGCTTTTGATTTCGTCCGTAGATTTGGTAGCTCTTCTCGTCATTGAGTGACCCTTCTCAGGATCCTGGACGGTCCCAACGGTTTCCAGAAGAGCCTCTGTCGGATCAAAAATCTCTTTCTCCTTGGCTTCTTCCTCTTGGACCGATCTTGACCCGCCACACCAGACCTGATCCCGAGCTCGACGCTCTGCAGCCAGAACAGCCATCTCTCTAGGACTATACCAATCTTCCCACGCGAACCGCTCAGATCGATTCTTTTCTCCACCCAGTGACCGTCCGCCTCCCTTTCCTGAATGGAGCAGCTGTTCGTTCATTCGACGTCGTTTCTCGGCTGCTAGAGCTATGACCTCTTGTGCTCCTCCTTGTCGAGTGGATCCAAGGATTGGATGACCATGAGGATCCGGACGCGTCATGATCTCTGGACGACGACTGCCTCCTAATGGAATGCCAACACCCCAAGACACCACCTGGTTCAGAGGGACTTTACGAAAAGGGGTACCTCCACCGAGTCGATGTCCCACCGTATCAAAGCCCTCGCCTGAATAACCAGTCAAAAGCACCAGCCGATCGTACTCGTCATTGAGGTTGTCCAGAGTTTTGTAAAAGAGTTCATCGTGAGGGCCTCGGATGTTGTGAGTAAGTTCATGAAGCATGGTTCCCAAAATGTCGTCCCAAGGCAAGAACGTGGTTTCGTCGGCATGGGAGCGTAGACAGAGTTGAATTTTGTAACCTCGGTTGGTGTTCATGCCGAGGAGGTGTTTTGGATAAAACTCGGCCAACGTATGGATCTTCCACCCATGGGCCTTCATGACCGGCCGTACCTATTATTCATTTGCTTGCCCAAGATATGAAGAGGACAGAGGAACAGATAAGTAAAGCGAAAGCAAGACCAAAAAAAAAAAAAAAAAAAGACGAGACAAGACAAGACAAGGCGTGGATCGGATCCTTGAAGAGACTCTTTTTCTCACTCTCACTCTCACTCTCACTCTCACTCTCATTCTCTCGCGCAGTCTTCTACTACCATTGTGGCCACTCGGTGGAGGATCCGAAGGGCTTCCTCATGGTTCCGTTTCGAGGTCAGGACGGTAAAGTTGGAGACGAGGTCTAGACTTGAGGCGTGTTGACCAGTTCCTGGGCTCATCGCTATTTCTCTTTTTCTTTTCTTTTTTCCTCCACTTTTTCTTTTTTCTTTTTGTCTTTCTCTCTTGACTCGATCTCCCTTCGCTGCTGATGAGATGGGTGAGACGAAGAGAAAGAGAGAAATGCGATTTGTTCTTCAGCCACGTGGTCTTTTATGATTTTTTTTCTGTCTCTGCTTCTTTCTCTTTCTAGCTGATCAAAAGAAAAAGCCATCTTTCTGATCTGATTTCATCTCATCCCAGTGGATCTCCTCTTTCCTTTTTGTGGATCTGATGATGGTTCTTCTTCCCCTTATCCCCTGAGATACCCAATGCAGTGTACCTATATTATTATATATTATCATTATTATTGTTATTTTTTTTAAAAAAAAAGAGAGAGAGAAGGAAATATCCCTGTCATGTGAAACTCACTAAGGCATTGATTAAGCACTTAGCAAGCGATTAAGAGCAGGCGGTTCCTCTCGGGCACCTAGAAAGTTTACGTTCACACGGACCAGGAAACCTAGTCCAATAAGCGAGGCAAAGTGTTGAGGTACCCGATTGCCACCCTGCAATAGCACAAAAACTGTGCCAACAAGGCGACAAAAGAAACATAAAAAAAAAAAAAAAAAAATTCGGGCAACTCCTTACAAAAAGGACTCGACGCCATTTCTCCCAGTCACTCATAATGGAGTCAAGATCAAGGGTCCACAGCCTCCAGCTACATTCCAAATGGTCTGTCCAGGTTGGACTGCTTTTTTGCTTTTTTTTTTTTTTTTAATTCTTTCTAGCCCATAGCAGTATCAAAGAACAAAGGCCTGAACAAGGACAAGACCAAGTATCACCTTGATAAATGAGGTTGACCAACCAAGACCCATTCCCCAATATCTATTGATCATCATCGTAGGACTACCTGCACTCATCATTCCCGCTCCACTTGCGCTCGGTCCTCGTTTCGACGAAGGTGGCACATACGCTCCATCCCCAGACTCGATACATGCTTCTGCAAACGCAGACAAGGAATTGGTCACATCTTGGGCCGTCATCTCCTTTAAAAAGTTATGCTGGTTGGTCAACCGGAAACAGGTCTGACAGACCTTGACCGCAGCCAAACCTTGGTTAGGACAAATACATTGAAGAAACGGCATGATCGCCGTAAATTCGTTGCTATTCATCCCTCGGATACCTTCCGATGCACCAAACGAAGTATTGTCATCTCGTTTGTTGTTATGACCCCCTACCAGTTGCGTGGGTGGTGCCCCATCTGAGGGAGTCCCTGGTCGACCCGTTGGATCCCCTCCTGCTTGTCCATTCAATCCGCCCGAATTGTTGCTCAGACTTCCATCCCCTAATCGAGGAATCGCCGATAAGGTCGAATTCGCAATTTCGTTACAAAGGACTAATCGTGGATAATACGACTGACATTGTTGACAGGATTCGGATTTAGGTGGGAAGAAAGGTGTGAGTCCCAGGCTGTTGGGGTTTTGACCTGGATTCCCAATCGTGGGTGGAGCTGGAGGAGCTGGAGGAGCTCCAGGAGTTGTTCCTGTACCGGGGGAAGAAGGGTTATTTTCAGTGGAAGAAGGAGATTGAGAGATTGCAGTAGGGGCAGATGGACTGGTAGAAGTGGCAGTGACAGATTCGGCTGAAAACCCAGAGTTGGACGGTGGTGCTCCTTGAACCTGGGCTGGACTTGAAGGGGCAAGAGGATCGTCTCGTTTGACAAAAGTCGTTCCGAACGCTTGTGTAGGGTTCATCCATATTGTGGCCACGAGAACCAGGAAGAGGACAAGAAGCCAACTGGGACGGCGAAGATTGGAGTGAGCGTGGACTGCTGAGGAGTATTTGTGCATCCGTGCAGGGTTCAGGTGGCCTTTGGGCCGCTGGAAGGCAAGATCAGCCATGAGAGGGGTCGTCTGTTGGTGCGGGAGGGTTTTTTTTAATCTTTACCAAGAAAGCCAACAATAGAAGAAAAAAAAAAAAAAAAAAGAAGCGGTGTTGACAAATGTTGAAGGAGGGTTGGTTCAAGTAAAAAAAAAAAACAGTGCCCGTCATCATCAACCAAAGGAATGTGTTTTTTTTTGTCCGCGAGTAGGAAAGTGAAAAAATGTGTCTCCTAACCCCCTTCTTCACTGTTGGGCGTAGCATGCCTTCTTGACGCACGCTCCTTTTGAGCGAGAGATTGACGGCAAAATGACTAGCCCAACACGCACAAACAGAAAAAAAAAGGTCCCTACAGCAAATACCCCCTTCTACCCCTCTCCTTGCCCTTGAGATCTTTTCTCCTTGTTTCTTTTTTTTTTTTTTTTTTTTTTTTTTTTTTTCTTTTCTTTTCTTTTCTTGAACTCTCTCCCTCTTTCTTCTTTTTACGGCATGCTTCGATATGTTCCAAGACCTTGTTTTCCAAAGGACTATCCAACAGTCAAAAAGAGCAAATAAGACATGACAAAAAACAGGGAGAGATAGGATATCCGTTCCCCGATCTTTAGTCCTTTATAACCACATACATACACACATATCCCTAGTCTATGACTAGAATTCCCAGCATTGTGCACGAGGCTATACACTGATACCCGGCCCAGAGAAAGAGAAAGAGCATCCCTTTTTTTTTTTTTTTTTTTTTTGTACTGAAAAATGTGCATGGCATTTATTCAAATTGGAGAATGTCCACTATCCCAAAAACCGTTTACTTGCGGTTGGTGAGGATACTAAAATACAAGAAAATCGCGTAGAAAAAATAATAAAAAAGAGGTCAGTTTCTAATCCACCCAGACACACGTACTATACCACAAAATAAAAACACTAAAGAGAGAGAGAGAGAGAGAGGACGCTTACCCGTCATAGCGCTGCTTGAACCAGTTCATCGACTCCTCCTTGGTGACACGGTGGCTGGTACCGATCTTGGCAACAGCACGGCGACGCTTGGTGATACGGTTACCGGGGCGGTTCATGCAGACGAAGAAGTCCATACCGTAAATACCGATGGAGGGATCGTACTTGATACCAAGATCGATGTGCTCCATGATACCGAAACCAAAGTTGCCGGTCTCAGAGAAGTTGGACTTCTTGAGCTCATACTCCTTGACCTTGAGACCACGCTCAAGAATCTCCTCAGCCTTGGGGCCACGGACGGTGACGTGGACGGCAATCTTTTCGTTACGACGGATACCGAAGGTACGGACGGTGTAACGGGCCTTGGAGTAGACGGGGGTCTGACCGGTCAACTGTTCGAGAACCTTGGCGGCACGGGTAAGACGATCACCAGACTCGCCGACACAGATGTTGAGGACGAGCTTCTCGAGACGCAACTCACGCATCTGGTTGTTCTTGGTCTGGTCTTCAGCGGACTAATTGATATAGAGAGTGCAAAATAAGACGAAGTTATTAAGACCGCAACTCAATTAGCCGCCTCCGATCCAAGATAAGGTATCATCCGTCCGGTTTCTTATTTCCTTTTTTTTTTCCTTCTTTCTCGTTTCCTTGATACCCCCTTTTTTTCTCAGAGAAAAAAAAAGAAAGAGTAGGAAAGAAAAGAGCAAGAAAAAAAAAAGAAAAAGAAAATAGATGCCAGAACAGGATGAGATCTTGGATGGATTGAAGATGGAGAAAAGGGAAGAGTGAAGGTTGTCCTGATCCTGGTTCCAGTTCCTG
This sequence comes from Mortierella sp. BCC40632, assembly GCA_011634665.1. Taxonomy (NCBI): domain Eukaryota; kingdom Fungi; phylum Mortierellomycota; class Mortierellomycetes; order Mortierellales; family Mortierellaceae; genus Mortierella; species Mortierella sp. BCC40632. The sequence continues at coordinate 739,968 of WAEK01000021.1, forward strand.
GATCCTTTCGCTGACTCTCTTTTTTTTTTTGTTCTGTTCCTGAAGCCAAACGAGAGGTGTAGAGCGAGAAAACAGAGCTGTTGTCCTCTGCTATGCAATGCAATAGCGGTATCGGATGGGTAGGACATGACTGAAGAAACTGGAATCCAGATGAGCTGATTATTGTTGGTAAAACAAAATGTCGCCCAGTATCGAAAAAAAACGCGCCCAACTTCGAATCAGATACTGTTGGTGACGGGGATTGCCTTTTTTTTCTTTCTCCTCCTCCAAACAAAGACATGTCTATGACGGAGAGAGGGTTGCTGGAGCTCTACTCTGGCCAAGATGAGGCGTGGTACTGAAATGGTGTCAAGAGATCAGGGAATCTCTCTGATGCCAACGGAACCGACGATTTTCTTTTTCTGTCTCAGCTGATAGGCGAGCCAAAGGCGAAATCCCGAACCAAGGTATGTTTGGCTCACATATATAAAAAAAAAGTCGATGAGGACAGATCAGGCGAGAGAGCGAGAAGAAGGATAGGATCAAGAATGTGATCCTGTTGAAGGGAGTAGCGAGAAGAGATCATTGTCGGGTTGTTGTCACTTTCTTCATAGAGAAGTGTCGTTGGATGGGTTGGATTGGCTTCACTGAAGGATCCATGGCGATGGATGGATAGATGTTCCTGTCCAATAGCTGTTATCCAAGAGACGCACCATTTTGGTAAGATAGTTGCTGTTTTCAAAGAGAAGGAACTCAAAATCACACTGGGTGTGTCTTGATAAATTGATTTTCAAAAGCACGTCACACGATCCTCCCTTTCGAGGGAGAGCACCTCCGATCTTTATGTTAATATCTCAAAAAAGTGAGGAGATCCATGACCTTGTTGATAGAAAGATAAGTTCCGTATTGGTGGCAACTCGCCCAATAGAAGGGTGCCTCTTCCCACAAAAAAAAAAAAAAAAAAAAAAATGTACATTCCGAAGGTTTAATAGCTTTTTTTTTTTCTTTTCTTTTTTTCCTTCTTTTCTTCTAATGATCGGATTCCCGTAGCGATGTTTTGCCAAATTTGATGCTTCTCGTCTTTCTCTTTCTCTTTTCTCCTCCCTTTTCACCCATGCTTTTGCAAAGAAAAAAAAATAATAACATTAAAAAAAAATTATCCTTTCTTTACTCTTTACTTCTGCTTAGGCTCCTCCTTCCTAGAATGGTCATCAAGGGACAAACAAATCCAAAGGTGGTAAGAAACTGAAACATCTAAAAGCCTACACTCTTTTTCTAAAAAATAAATGAAAAAAAAATCAAGGACTTACTTTGGTTCGGTGACGTTCAACAACAAAGTGTCGGCATCCAACATGACGCGGTTAGAAGAGTGAGAGATGATGGAGGCAATCTCGCGAGCAACCTCAATCTTACGGAGCTGGATGAAACCAGGGTTGTTCTTGATGGCTGATATTGACCCAAAGTCGAAGAGGAAGAGATAGAAAGAAAAGACAGGTATTTTAGTACACGTCGCTCCTAGGATCAGCACCAACTTTTTCTCTGAAAAAAAAAATAGTCATAGTCATGGCCCATGGCTTCACACACACGTACCTTCACCAATAAGCTCGGCAGAGCGGGCCTCTCCCTCAGCCTTAACCATGATCGACTGCTTCTCCTGGATGGCACGGTCGACAACAAAGGCAGCACGCTGGGCCTCCTGCTGAGCAATCTGCTTGGCCTCAACAGCCTGAGTGAACTCGGGCGAGAAGGCCATGTGGACGATCGAGACATCATCCAGAACAATGTTGAAGCGAGCAGCACGCTTGATCAAGTTCTCACGGACGAGACGAGAAACGCGGTCACGCTGAGTGATGAGCTGCGAAGCATTGAACTGAGCAACAACCGACTTGGAAACCTCGTTAATAATCGAGGGCAAGACTCGCTCATCATAATCCTGTCCCAAAGTGCGGTAGATCTCGGCCAAGTCGTTCACACGAGGTCTGGACAAAACACGGACAGTGATGTTGACCATCTGCAAATCTAGACGGATCAAGAAGGTAAAGGGTCCAGAGAGAGGGAAAGGTGAGAAGATGGTCGTAAACACATAAAAACCGGCACTTGCAAGAGAGGGAGAGAGAGGGAGAGGGAGAGAGAGAGAAAATGAGAGGTTGAGGGGAAGAAGTAGAGGAGGCGTGGAAGAGGGAGAGGGAAGATGGAAGAAGGTCTCCTGAACAAAACTCCAATGCAATATAACTCCAGGATCTGCAGTGGCGATTTCTGTAGTGATAAGAAAAATGTTGGTCTACACAGCTCCACAGGTCATGATCCCTTGACACAGAATGCTGAGTTGCCCGCAACTGGTTTTCCGAGTCGAGTGGGGCTTTAGCAGTCGTAAATGATTCCGAAAAAAAAGGGAGAAAGAGGGTTTGATGCCTGGGTGGGTTGAGTGTGAAGAGGAAGGATCCATACCCTTGGTTCCGGTCAAAGAGGCAACATTTCTGGGCTTGGCGCGAACGTCGTAGATGATGGGGGTCTCGAACCAGGGGATGACAAAGTGAGTTCCTTCGTTGTAGATCTCCTTCTGGACACCAAAGACACGAGAGTACTTGACAGCACGGTGACCACCGTCAACTAGAATGTTCCGTCGCGAGCAAAAGAGTGAGAGGCAAAGAAATACGATATTAGCGAAAAGAGAATAAAACGCCTGGTCAATACAAGTAGGGCGATACGACGATGAAGACGCCACTGTTGTCACGGTTTCGAGTCTAGACGACAAAGACGACGGCGACGATTCAATCGTTCCTGCAAACTCGAGGCATTACCGTTGAAGAGCGCGGCGTTGAGACCGTAGCCGAGAGCGCCGAGGGTGATCAGGGCTCCAGCGCCGCCGACAAGACCCTTGCCGGTACCCTTGGGGAAGATTCCTCCGAGCTTGTTGAATGCCTGAGCCATTTTGAATGCGAGAGTATAGGGGGACCGAGAACGGAAGAATGCGAAGAGAGGCGAATGGATGTGATCAGAGAGACGGCTTTTATAAACAAAACCAAGCTGACGACCACTTTTGCACGGAGCTACTACGGTGCCTCTGAAATGACCTTTTCCGGGTTCAATAAACTGTGGCTTATACGTGACGTAACAAAACACAGGCAGGACAGAACAGTTTGAGTTGAGTTCTTCGCCACCTTTGGTTGCACTCAAGCTTTTTGACCATCCAGGAGCCTGTGTCTGCCCCCATAGTTGCTCTTTGACTTTGCATCTCTTCTCTGCACCGAATCCTCAAGGAGTCAACCACCGCCTTCTCGACTGGAACTGTCTGTCACAGCCTCGACAGGCATTAAATAATTTTTCAAGATGGTAATGCCTCACTTTGGATCCTAATCAGACATGCGCCATCAGATTTGTCTATTCTCCCCTTTCCTCAAGGAGTTTTTACTCGCAAAGATTGTGCTCAATAACCGCAAGCAGGATGCGTGGAGCAGGCAACATTAAAGGACTCAAGAGTTAGAATGCACCTGTGCATCAATGAGATGAGGCATGACCAATCTTAGATGGCTCGCGATCAAGGGGTACCAATCGTGACCTTTCATACCTTGGAAGGAGGAGAGTGGACTGAGCTCGGACCGACTGGGCGCGTTCTTTTTGCCGGGTGTCTCTTTTAAAAAGATTGAGCAGGATGATATCCAGGACACGACATCATGAGAGGCACCACGAATGCCCCAGTTAACTCTATTTTACGTGTATCTCTAATCGATCTTTCTCTGCTCGCTCGTTTCCACTCCTTTTGTGGTCATGACTCGTCTAATCCCACCTATAGGCAATCTCAAAAAACACAAAGATGATGAACCTGATCAACTTCAGGCTCAGGATTACATTGTCGGATTCTCGCGTGTTGACCGGACAGATGCTCGCCTTCGATAAGCACATGAACCTCGTTCTCGCCGATTGTGAAGAGTTCAGAAAGATCAAGCCAAAGTCATCTGGACAGGCTGAGCGTGAAGAAAAGAGGACGTTGGGATTGGTCATTCTCCGTGGAGAAATCATTGTCAGCTTGAGCGTTGATGGACCTCCTCCTCCATCGGCCGAGGATCAGAAGGCCCGCATTTCACAGGTAAACGCGTGTGATTAGGAGCTGATCATAACAAAACCAGTACCGGTGTAGGATGAAAAGAAAAAAAGAGACAAAGCTATCGTAATGATCGATCCACTAACGAGAATCACTGGTGTTTTGTGTTTTCCATTGATCTAGTTGTCCGCTGGAACAGGAGTGGCGGCAGCAGCAGGACGTGGCATGCCCATTGTTCCAGGTGCAGCCCCTGGATTGACTGGCCCAGTTCGTGGTGTTGGAGGACCTGCTCCAGGAATGATGTTGCCTCGTGGACCCGCCGTAGCAGCACCTCCAATGTCATATGGACGTGGAATGCCTCCACCAGGAGGTATCCCACCCCCCGGTATGCCCCCAGTAGGATTCCGTCCTGGCATGGTTCCTCCTCCTGGCATGCCCCCAGGTATGCCTGCTCCACCTGCAGGATTCCGTCCCATGGGTGCACCGGGAATGCCCCCACCAGGCTTCCGTCCTATGCCTGGCATGCCCCCAGGTGCTCCCCCACCAGGATTCCAGCCAGGATTCCCTCCTGGTCCTCCACCTCCAGGGTAATTGCTTTTCTTTTTCTTTTTCTTTCTTTCCTTTCTTTTATTGCCGATTTGGAAAGCATGCAGATGAATACAAATAAGGAAATGGAAGCACATTGAGCATGGCAGTTGATTGACCCTGGTTATTCTTTTTTTTTTTCTATCTCACAGCTTCCAAGTGCCTCCAGGATTCCGCCCTCCACCTCCTGGCTTCCAGCCAAGACCCCCTCAGTAAACCCCCGGTTTGTGCCTAGAGGTACCGACGTAGTGATGCGAGCAAATAAAAAGAAAATCGAAAGGTCCTTTTTTTTTTTTTTTTTTTTTTTTTTTTTCATTGGTTGCTGTTTTTTTTTCTTCTGTCAGCCATTTTATCGTCCAATTCATGAAAGCTTTGTTAGGAGTAGCCGTTGGCTTTTTCGTTTTCGTCTTCTTTCTTTTTTTCCACGCCAAACAAAACGCCTCGAAGCCACCGCGTAGGATGGAATCGCTGCTAGCTGTATCCGAGCGTGCGAGACATGTTCCTTTATGAACAAGTCTGGACAGGATGGAAATCCCAATGGTTCATTCCTGTTCGCACGGAAGAGGCCCACGGTCGCAAGAGGTTTCTCTCTCTCTCTCTTACACACAAACGCTCTTCCCGCTGGTTCCTACCCTCGCACATTCTCTCGCTCCTACTTTCTCTGTCTCTCTCTTTCTATCTTTTTCTCTATTTTGCCCTCTCTCTTTCTTGTAGGTAGAGATCGCCTGTGTGGGTCTGTGCTTTTTCTCTTTCTCGCGCGGTGCTTTGGCATGTCTGGAGGCGGTCCCGTGCGATGCCCGTGCGGGCGACCAGATCGACCGATTTCCAGAAGTTGAGTTGTGTCAAACGCATCGCCTCATTCACTTCAATGTTAAGCTGTTTCTTTCTCTCTTTCTCTCTCCTACTCTCTCGTCCGCTTACTTTTTGTCTTTTCCTCCTCTCTTGCCTCGACCTCGACTGCTCTGTCGTGGTGCTTGTCCTTCCGCCCTTTGCACGCGGCTCCTTCTCCATCTCCTCTTCCTACTCTTCCTCTTCCTCTTCCTCCACCTCTCTCCCTCGTTTGCTTTTCCCTTTCCCCTTCCCTTCCTTCGCCACCTCAATCCGCTCCTCTGGTGACCATTGGCAATTGCTTCAATCTCGCCTCTTCGTCCAGCCTAGCTAGCTTCAACTCCACAGCTACATCCATACATCCACACACACGCGGACACACACCCAACTTATACACAACATTCACGAGCACACACTCACACACTCTCACCCACACACTCTCACCTACACTCTCGTCATCCCCACTCTCGCTCCGCATGGCCTCCTTTTTTCGCTCTCTCCTCGTGGGATCCTGTCCTTCCTTCAATCATCCTTACTCCTCCATGGCTTTTTTTTTCCATTTTTTTTTCACTAAACTCCCCACAAACTTAACCTCTTGACAACCCAATGTTCAGTTCTAGGTTCCCTACCTCTTCCCAACGATCGCCTCGCCTCTTTCAACCAACCAGCTTTCCTTAGCTGCCGACAGCAACCCCCCTCCCCCAAAAACAAAAAACCGAAAAAACAACAAACAAACCAAACCAAACCAGAAAAACTAGCGTCGACCTCTTTTTTTCTTACACTGCCTCGATCAATTTACCTAACCCCAATTGAGCTGCTAACGGCTCAAGTCGAACAACCCAAGAAATGCCTTCGGCCAGGATATCTCCGCCGCAACAGTCAAATCCATCGCCTCTTCAGCATCAACAGCCGCTTCCATCCCATCCCCAACACTTAGCCGCAGGACAACCGAGCGCCCGTTGGGGAACAAGCCAACAACAACAACAACAACAACACCAACAGCAGGGTAACATTCCCCGATATCCTCTCCATCATGATCGTTTTGCTCAGGGAGAAGAGGAAAAGGTAGACGAAGAGGCACGCGATCCGACCCAACGCCTTACACGCGTCCATCGTTGGGTCGAGTTGGTGCTTCATGGAATCTTGATCCTAGTCAGTGTCTATGCCCTTGCCTCTATCCTCTCCACCATCCGCTTCCAAACCCATCTCGGCTATCTCTCCTTGACAGCACTCTTTCTCTTTTTTGTCAGCGGAGTCTCGGCCCTTGTGGCCACCGGTTATCTGTTCCTCGCTTGGTACGTTCGGACGGAGAGAGGTCGTGCTCGGTTCCGAGCCCATCTCGAGAGAACCTCCGCTGGTACTTCTATGGCCACGGATGGCGATGTCGGGAAACGAGCCATGCCCATGTACTCTTCTCGAGTGAACACCTGGGCATGGCGAGTGGTCTCGGGGTTGCTCTCGGTTCAACCCCGATGTTGGATCTTGGGTACGATGACGGTTTTGTCACTGTTGGCCTCGATCATGCAATGGTATAAAATCAGGAATGGTGGTAACTGTAATGCATTGGCGGTGCAGTACCGAGGATTCTGTAAGGCGACCAAGGCGGCAGTTGCCGCCATGACCCTCAGTACGGCGCTTTGGGCTGTTTGGTTCGGTTGGTGGTCCTTTAGGACATTCAGAGCCCCACCCTCTCCATCCACCCAATCACTTCAGCGACATCAACAGCAGCAACAGCAACAGCAACAGGCACGACAAGGAGACTCTACGGATCGCAATGAAGTATCCATTGCTATACCTGACAATCCTACAGCGGGAGCAGGGACTAATGTCGGTGATCCACGAGTTAACAATGCTATGACTGACCTTTCAAAGGGACCTCTACAGAATAATTCCATGCCAATGTCCATGTCCAATCCAAACTCGCATCTTCCTGGTCAGTCCACAGGAATGGGCAACACCAACAATGAAAATCGAATGCTCACTTCAGGATCTCTTGGTCTTGGTATCGATGTCTGTACCAAGAGCTTTATGGGCGAGAGCGAGTATTTGTTCGCAGACACGAAACCTTCGGACCCGCTCTCTCCTGGGACCAAAGAGGGCACGACTGCTGTTGCACAAGATAGGACAAACTCACAAGGTCCACGTAGTCGAAGCAACAGTACGGCAAGCAAGAGTGAAGCGACCGCACTCAATGACAATATCCGTCGTATTCTCCTAGACACGGGAGGGTCCTCTCAAGGGAATCATTTGAATAACAATGACAACAGTTCCAGCAAACTTCCATCCGCCAATAACGGTTATGCTCATTCCCCCTTCCATTCTCGGAACTGTAGTTCAAGCAACCTGGATACCTCCGCGGTTAACTCGCCCAATCCTGGGGGTAGTTCGGCTTCGATCCGTTCTCCAAATGGATTGGATAGAGCCCGATCTGAACGGCTTCGACATCATGCCAAGATCTTTCCACGCGGACGTGGTAGTACAGGGGATATCTTTGCAGGTCGTGGTCATCCCTTGGATACGAATTGTATTCGAGGCACTCCCATGTCCCAATCCCGTGAAATCTTGTCCAGTGTTTCTGCTCAAGGAACTCCCTTCTTGAGCAGTCAACACTTTGTCAACAATGGCTCCATCTCACCTTGTGCTTCCACCCCAGGAACTCCTCTCTCACGCCGAGGAATGGGTTACATGGGAAATCAGACCATGAAGGCTCTTCATAGCATCCCCAAGTCAGCTTCGATGGGTTATATGGCCGCTGTCAATAGTATGGGTGCCTATGGACCCTCGGCTCATCCTTCTCCTTTGGTTGGTAATGGTATGTTGACACCAGGCCCTGTAGAGATGGTGAGCACTCCGATTAGTATCAAGAGCAACCACTCGATGCCCGGTTTCTTTGGTAGTGGTTCCACGAATTACTTTCTTCAAAGTCAAGCAGAACAAAGCATGGATGAACATCTCAAGGCCATCCGGAGACGTTCCTTTGCAGCGGAATCCATCACTGGGGACGATATCTTATCCGGTGGTCGATCCACCAACGGTTCTTCTGCCACGGATCAACTCTTTGCCCCAGGATCCCCTGCTGTGATGGCAGCTCGAAGTGCTTCTGCCAATGGGTCAAACAATGGTAGTTTCCGAATGTCCTTTTCCTCTCCAAATCTGACAGGATTCCGTCGAAGATCCTCGCTCGGTCTTAAATCGGTCTTGACCTCGATTGTGTCTTCCCCAGTCTCGGATTCATCCTTGTCCTCGTCTTCAGAGGCTTCTTCACCTTCTTCCTCCAAATCCCCACGAGGTCAAGATGGACAAGGAAGTTCCAACAGTAGTTCGGGTCAAGTAAATGAAGAAGATCCCGCAGTCTTGTTTGCTGCTCGTCAAAAGAAGGAACGAACACTTTCTGCTCAGGAACTTTTGAGGGCTGAGTATGGAGATGCCTATGTGGAACGACCGAGATCGGGTTCCAAGGATTTGAGCAATGCTCCAAGACTTCAACCAAACACGACTCCAATGACCCTTGCGAGTTCTGGAGTGAATGCGGTGGTTACTGGCAGTGGTTCGGGAATGCCTGTGACGGGAAATGAGATTCAAGGAGGCAATACGATCCATCCAGACCGGTTATCTGCTACGACCGTCGCAACAGCCACAGCTACTGCCACAACAGGAATGACAGGATCGGGACGATCTCGTTCCGGCTCTGTCTCATCGGCCTTGACCTCCTTTTCAACCTTGACGACTCGAACTAGTTCGAGTGGGTCTTCAGAATCGACTTTGACGAGTCAGGCTAGTCAAGGAGGAAATGGATCATCTGGGCAAGGAGCAGCTGAGGAGGGCAAGTCTCCTGGATCCATGTCTGCAACAGGTGGTCGAATCTTGATTGGTACGCACCGTCAACAGCAACAGCAGCAGCAACAACAACAACAATCGGTATCTCAATCCAAGCTTCAGACCCTTGTTTCTACACAACTCCCTTGTTCTCAAAATGCACTGTCGTCTGCTTTGCAGGCCAAGCACCATCAGACCTTGCCAAGAGGTTCCACCAAGTCAGGTCTTCAGAGATAGAATCAGAAAATAATAATAATAATTATGAAATGAAAAAAAAAAAAAAAAAAAAAAGAAAGAGAGAGAGTAAAAAAGGTAGCAGCAACTCTCAGAATGACCGACCCGCCAATCAGCCAATCAACCATTAAAAGAAAGAAAGATGGGGGATGATAGAAAAGGAAGAAGCATATAGAATCTAGGTAAATCGTTTTTTTTTTTTTTTCAGAGGAGGTGAAAATAGTAATAATAATAGTAGTTTTTTTTCCCTTTTACTTTTTCTTTTTCTTCCCCTTCTTCGACTAGAAACAGAAAGAGAAAGAAAGAAAGAAAGAAAGAAAGAGAGAGGATAGTAATAGTTGAAGTTTTTGAGGCAAATCACCATTTTTATCTTTTTAAATATATTTTTTCTCAAACTGAATCTACTCGAGTTGTTATTCTTTCCTCTCTCTCTACCTCTCTCCTCCCTCTCTTCTTTGCCGTAGTCGTCTTGCCTGCTCCGAGTTGGCCATGGCAGGACTCACGGTCTCGTGGGTTTGCATAGTCAAAAGAGCTGCTCCTTGTGCATCTTGAATAATCTTGTCCAATTGATTCCAAAACTCGATAGTGTCCATTCTCGCATCCTTTGACGGGGATTCGTTCAAATGGTTCATGTGATGGATACTGGTGACCACCGATGCTACCAGACTATGGTGTTTGTAGAGAAAAATGAGAGTGTGAGTGAGATTGAGTATGCGACTAAAGCAAAGGCAAAGGCAAAATGAAAAAAAAAGAAGAAGAAATACTTGCCTATCTCCAGCGCCAGAGACACTCTTGATCTTTGGTACGACATGGGCTGGATACGATTTCCAATTCACAACAGATCTTCGTCCTTGTTCATCCGTTCCTTCCAAACTCATCAGACCATGAATCTTGGCTACCCCAGCAACCTCTGAAAGAGCATTCACATTCGTTCGTTGAAAAACCATCACCCCTTCCGCTCCTCGTTTAACAAACAAGGTTGGAATGAACCGTGTCACCAAGACAGCGTCCGAGATGAGTTGGTTGTTTTGGTTTGAATCGACCCAAGTGAGATCCTTTGAGTGTTGGGTCAACTTTTGAGCTTCTTGACTCATCTTTTCGAGCTCATATTCATTGGGTGTTGCAAAACCCAAGAGACCTTCTCTCAGAGCGGGTTCCATAGACTTGTCCAAGACACGAGTACATTTGGCAACGGATGTAGGCTCAAAGAATACTATCGATTCAGATTATTTGAGTAGAGAAAGTTAAGGATCCCTCAGGGTGTGGACAAAATCGCATTCCAATGTCATAAAAGGAAAGAAAAAAAAATCTTACCACAAGTGTTTTGACCACGACAGGTCTCCAGAATTGTTTTTATGCAATCTACTGACAAGTTTCCGTCAAAGCAAATGGTCCGGGGACGATATTTTTGAATCGACTCTTTCACCTATGCAAGATATGAAAAGAAAAAAAAAAAAAAGTTAATTAACAAAAGTCAACCGAGATTCATTGTTCCTGGCATCAGCGAACCCATCGAAGGATGACTTTTGACAATAAAAAAAGAAAATAGAAGTGACAGGTATCTAGCCAAGTTCTCTCTCTCTCTCTCTTTTTACCTTTTTCTGAAGGTAGATCTTCAAATACATCCATGTCGGCGACTGCAGAGACTAGGTTCCCTGTGGCATCATGAAGAGCCGTATACGTTGCTGTCCTTGCTCCTGCCACTGGATGCATCTCCAGATACCCCTATCCCCCCCCAATTTCATTACACGTAAGGATAAAGAGGAATCAGTTCTGTGTCCTCAAAAAAAAAAAAAAAAAAAAAAAAAAATAGAGTCAATGGTACTACTTACCATGCCTCGTCGAGCAATCTCGCTCACTAGCCAAGGTCCAAACATATCCTGCTCTCTCTCCCCTCTTTTGTTGTGTCATTTTTGGCAGTAGTAGAGGCACTGCCACCGATGGCCGAGACAAAGACACATCCATCGGGATTCAATCTCGAAATCCCCTCTGCGACATTCCGACCCACCCCTCCAAGTGAAATCCGAGTCGCCCCCAGTTGTGAACTATGAAGCATCGCGCTTGAACCCGTCGCAGTCTTGGCTGTGGCTGTGATATCGACGACCGTGCCTCCGACCACCATGATCTATGAAGAGAGGTTGACAGGGTTGATCGATATAGAGAATCAATCCAAAAGGGGCAGATAGAGACAGAGAAAGAAAAGAATCCCCATCCGTAAGATATTCCACGGTCAGTTACCGAAGCCAGCACAATCTCAGTTCGCTCTTTGTAGTGCACGCGTTTCCTCTCCTGTTTTTTTTTTTTTGTTTCTTCACTCGCGCTTTGAGTTGGGCTGGGTTTATTTTTTTTCTTTTTTTCATTCTTCGCAGACTATTGCGTCGAATGCCTGACTTTATCAAAGAGCAAGGGTCTCTGGCATTAGGGGAGGAGGAGAGGGAGAGGGACAAGAGCTCACACTTTTGTTATTCACTTACAGGATCCTCGTTGTTTCTACAATGATTCATACGGCGAGTAGATGTAGAAAAAGACCGTCCCTGATGCTAATATCGGATAGCGTTTTTTTTTTTTTTTTTTTTTATATATTTACAGGAGAAATCCATCCCAAGAAGAAAAAAAGAGGAAAGGGAGAAAAAGAGTGTATAAAATGTCATTTGAATCAATAGACCGAACTAAAAGCTTTTCTGCCTTCTCCTTCTCCCTCACTTTCTTTTTTCTTTCTCTTTTTCTTTTTCTTTTTTCTTTTCATTTGTTCTCTATTGGTATTAGATCGCTTAGGATACCATCTTGGAGAGACTAGACGCAATTCTAGCTGCCACTGCTGCATTGTTCTTGACAAGAGCAATATCTAAACACAAATAAGCAAGGAGAAAGAGAGAAAAAAAAAAAAAAGCCAAAAGCAATGTTAACGCAGCACGGACCATTTCCAACTCTAAGAAAGAAAGAAAGAAAAAAAATTCCACTCTAGATCACATACTTGACTTGAGAGAGTTTCCTCCCGTCAACTCGTTCACTCGCTTGAGCAAAAAAGGCGTGTTTTCCTTGCCAAACATCTTTTTCTCACTATTAGGAGAGAGAAGGCCATTTTTATAAAAGAAAAGGTTAAAGGGTCAGTACCCAGGTGTTTTCTGCATGATCAGAAACAAGTAAGGAAAGAAAAAAGTAAAGCAGTAGCAAAGGTGTTCATACTTTGCCTCCTTGACAGCTGTGTCAATGGCCTCTCCTACACGGACGCTATCCATCGCGTCCTGCTCGGGGATTGGTACACCAAAAATGATTCCACTCTGAAGATCAAGTTCATGATTGGCAGCTAAATTGCTCAACAACAATGGTAGCAAACAACAAAATTAATCAAAGGTAGTTTGATTTTTTTTTTTTCCGACGTGTTCCTACCGATCATCTTGGCAGCCTCCTCAGGTGACTCGATATTCAGCATACTCTAGAAGCATTGAAAAGAAGAGAAACCGCATCATTAGATAACTAGGACAGGGATCATTCGTTTCCTTCTTTCCTTCCTTCCTTCTTTCTCGCTCTCTTTCTTACCATGAATCCACTGGTACGAGTGAAAAACGCTGGGAAATCTTTGGTCTTGCCAAAAGTCGCGACTGTTACGCCCTGAGTCTCTAGAAACTCGAGCGTCTTGCCAATATCCAGAATTGACTTGACACCTGCACACACCACCGCCACGGGTGTGCGTCCCAATTCAGTCAGATCGGCACTTGCATCCAATGCTGTGATCCACCACGAGAGAGAGAGAGAGAGAGAGAGAGAGAGAGAGGAGAAAAGGAGAGAGAGAACAATGTCAGATCCTCTCTTTCTTTTGAAAGATGGACTGAGATAAAGAAAAGAAGCTCTAGAGAGTAGTGATCTGTACTTACTATCACTGTATCCTCGGTGAACGCCTCCAATACCACCAGTGGCAAAGACCCGGATCCCTGCTCGATGAGCAAGAAGCATCGTTCCGGACACAGTCGTCGCACCTGTTTGTCCCTATATATATATTAAACATCCTGCAAGTCAGCTTTACCAAGACCACGTTTGCAATGTCCTATTTCTCCAGGGACAAATAAACAATTTTTTTTTCTCTTCTTTTTTTTTCTGTTCCTGTACCTTGGCCATCACGGCTGCCAAGTCTCGTCTCGAGACCTTGATCGCTTCACGACCTAGTTTTGCCAAATGAGCAATTTGATCCTGTTCAAGTCCGATATGGACTTTTCCATCCAAGATCGCAATCGTCGCCGGAGTTGCTCCTTGATCCCGGACAATCTTTTCCACCTCCAGAGCCGTCTCCAAGTTTTGAGGATACGGCATCCCATGAGAGATGATGGTACTCTCGAGTGCAACAATAGGTTGACGGGTCTCTAGCGCTCTTTGAACCTCATCCGAGAATCGAAGGGTTGAGAGGGTATGAGAAGGAGATCGACCAAGGGTAGTTGTCTGAGAAAAAGTACGACGGGAGGAGAGCTGACCAAGGTTGGACTGGGAAGCGACGAGGACGCGTTCTTGTGACGTGACAACAGGGGTCCAAGTCTGAGAAGGCACTCGTCGTTGTGACGCGGAAAGGACGGGAAGGATGTGGGAGGGTTGCAAAGGGCCCCGATGCCTGAACGCCATTGCACGGAGCATTGTCATTTGGTCGACTTTTTTTTAAAAAAAGGATCAAGGAATGAATGAAGAGTGAGAAAGAGAGGTTTTTAAAAAAAAAAAAAAAGGAAAGAGATCTCGCCTCTTACAAAAAAAAGCACGCGTGACTTTTTTTCTCCACCTCTTTTTTTTTCTCTCTCTCTCAAGCTGAGCAAGTCGAAAAAAAAAAAAAGAGTCCGTGGTACACCTTTTTGTCGCGCCTCATCCAAATGAGATAAACTACTGACCTAGGACAGCTCCACGTCTCTCTCTCTCTCTTCTCACTGCTCTCTCTCTCTCCCGCCACGACGCGTCGATTGTCTATCCTCAACGACATTCTGCATCTCATGTTCTGTCTCTCTCACTCACTCACACACACACACTTTCTCTCTGTCTCTCTCCTTTCAATGCACAGTCGAAACACATTCCACGCCAAAAGGCAGCGGGCTAGATTTTTTTTTTTTTTTTTTTTTTAATACTGATAAAAGGAAGAATGGAGTGGGTGGTGAAAGTGAGGTAAAGTATTGTAACAAAAAGCATTCTCTACGTTAAAAAAAAAAAAGCGTGGTGTGTAGTGTGTGTGCATGTTTTTTTTTTATCTTTTGGGAAAGCTCTTTTTCAAAAAAAAAAAAAAAATCTTTTTTTTTTTCTTTTCTTTTTTCTTTAGTGGTGGTGACCATGGCCACCCTGGTTCTTGCCAGCGGGAGTAGGGAAGAACTCATCAGCCTCATAAGGAGTCCACTTGTAGACGTTACCGCACTCATCGCAACGGTCGAACTCGTGCTCGCTATTGGGGTTCAATTAGGAAAAAAAAAAAAGGAATAAGAGGTGAGCACAGGTGTGTTTGTATGTGTGTGTGTGTGTGTGTGTGTATGTGTTAGAAAGGATGCAATTGCTCTCTCGCAAGACAAAAGAGTGAACAATGGCGAGGCATATAGCAAAAAAGCAAGAGAGAAAAGAGACGTACCAGTCGATAAGAAGCCACTTGGTTTCATGGTGTTCACCGGCAACACCTATTATAGAAGGTTGCAGCAAAAAAAAGAGGGCGCCAATTCCCGTCCGGAGGAATGATGTGTGAGCAAGAGCAATATGATTTTCTCTCTCTCTCACTTGAACGCGCTGTTTTCCGTGTCAAAAGAAGAAAAAGGACTATACCAGTGCATCCGACAAAGCGGACGGGGTCGCGAGAGCGAATGATGGTAGGGTTGGCCTTGGTGCCGCGGACATCGAAGGAGAGGGGCTCGAGATCGAAAACATCCTTGCCCTGCATCTTGGCCAAAATTTCGGCACGCTCCAAACCAGTCGACTGGTTCAAGTCGGTGGGAACCTCACCGGCCTGGGCACCGGGTCCCTGCATGACCTTGACCTCATGGTGACCACCTATATAGAAAGGACAAAAGGAAGAGAGCAGAGAAGAGAGACGGGTTTATATTAGAGAACAAGGGTAGGTGAAGAAAAAAAAAAAAATAGAGTGGAATCAGCGTCTGGTCTGACGTGTCCATTCTTCTTTTTTTCCTTCCGTTTCTCTTCCTCTTTCTCCTCGGATTGTTGTATCCATCGTGAATCTCCGAAAATTCATGGCGGGTTGCTGAAAAGGGGAGGGGACCCATGGCGCCAAAATAGGGTGATCAGAGTTTCAAAAAAAAAAAAAAAAAAAAAAAAAAAAAAGATCCGCAGTATCCGATAGTGTCCATTCCGAAGGATGAGGGTGGTCGACATGGTCCTGGATATCCGATGGTGCGGAAAAAGAGAAAAAAAGAGTAAAAGAGAGCGAGAAACCGACAGAGAGAGGCTCTACGCGGTAAATTTTTTTGTTTTTGTACAGCGGGTTCCGTCCCGGATTCGGACCAAAAATCATATTTTTTTTTTTTTTTTTGGCTGGCATGTTGGATGGACTGGAATGGCTGGACACGATGGTCTCCCTCAGGATCACCGATGGGTATGTTGGCTGAATGAGTGGGGCGAGGGACGAGGGGACACGGAGTCGCTGGATTTTCGGTGTTGGCCGGTTTGTTATTGTTTAGGGTTCTGAAGAGGGGAAGGGCCGGAGGATCGGATTTGCGGAGGAGGGATCAGCTACTCACCAAGGCGGACAGAGAGGGCAGAGAAGCGGGCAGCGGGGGCAGCGCGAAGAGGAACGCGGGCCAAGGGAGCGCGGATGGAACGAAGGGCAAACATGGTTAGGGTGATTCGGAGGTGGAGGAGATGATGAGAAGAGACGGATTTCCGATTCAGCCGTGCTTGCTTCTATCAAACAGACCTACTCATGGTAGGACAAGAAATGGCCGCCGTAATTACGTCACATTAATTGGATCGCAAATGCTGCGCTATCGGCATGGATTAATCACTGGGGAAAGATTGTTTTAGCTCTTCTCTGCTCTTCCGCCCACTGCTTGGAAACGGACTGATACACTGCTTTCTGTCTAGTTGTCAAGTTGCAAAATGTGCCTAAAGTAGGGAGTGGTAGCCACTGGAAGTATTGTACAATGCGCCGACAAGGAACACAAACCAGGACCAAGTCCAGGAATCTTGACTTGCCCTGGATCGTTCACAGCTCCAACGGCTCGCGATATCCTGAAATTAATTGAAGGATCCTAGCACTTGCCATCAACGTTTTAATCTCGAGAACATCGTTCAGTCCTGATTTGATGCATAGTTGTATCAAGTAGGCCGCACAGAATGACCAGTCGACTTTGTAATACTGATAAACTATATCTGCAGCTCCCTTTGGTGTTCATATTGAAAATGGTTTATTGTAGCGCATTTGCTACTATTCCACTTCAACTGCCTCAACCACCTCAACCACCTCATCCGCCTCATCCGCCTCCTCTTCTTGATTGACTTTGGCGGCCTGTTCGATCTCTAGGATACGCTCGTCCGCTTCGATCTGTCGCCTTGCTCCTTCCTCTTCCTCTTCTTCATCCTCCGTTTCGGAAACAGTGATATAGCCACTATAATCCGCTGGCTCTTCAAGACCTCTTTCCAGAACTAGCGGTACACACTGAGGCTGAAATGCTGTTGGGAGGTAGCCTGAAAGAAGGTCCAAAGGCTTCCTATCTTGAAACCACAATCCACCTTGTTGGCGGCTCCCAAGGCCATATCCATTCTTTGTGCGATGGTGGTGCATCGGATCAAACAAAGGAGAAGTATACTGTGGCAAGAGTCCATACCCTGGCGCATAGCTCTGTAACAAACGCGTTTCTCTAATGCGTGATGTCCGGCAGTAGAGCCTATACTCATACCTGATCAACCGCCTGCGCCTGACCCACTCAAATGAGGCAATTGACTCTACCATCTTTGGATCTTCAAGATATGTCTGTTGTTGATGGGTTCGCAATCTCTTGTTCATACTTTGGACAGGAGCGTCAAAAGTCGCCTTGGTTGGTGAGACGGTATCTTCCTTCTCATGGATCGGTAATGCAAACGTATTGGCGCTCAACCTCTCTACACCTTCTTTCCAGACCTCAAACCCCTTTGCCTTTTGTTCTAATGGATTGGCTTCTCTAAATCGGCGTTTGGCCGGAACAGTGGCCTCAGAGGCGGCCTTGTCTGTTGCGTGCACCTTGTTCCTTGTCTTTGTCCAGAACTGACGCCAAAGAGCCTCCGCATGCTGTTGCTCTTGGATATAGCTGCTCAGCCGACTTCCTGTGGCAGTGTCCGGATCAGATCGATTCAGAGAGAGAATTGGTAGTGGCGCCTCTAGAGCCAACTCTGCTTCCTCCTCCTCAGAGACACCATCATCTGTGGCATGGTCTTGGTCCGAGTCTGGTGCCTCCGCCTGGTCCTTGTCAACAGACGCATTCAAATAATAACCCTTAGGGAGTCGACCTATGCTCAATCCAGGTTGGTAAAGCTCCTGATTTTGCTCACGAAAGAGTGTAAAGTTGTTTCTTTCTGCGAGTTTACCAAGAAACCTGCCCGGATTCAGTGCCTGTTGTTGAGCAACCAGTGTCCGGACCACATCGCCTTCTGTGATAACGGGTAAATCAAGTACAGCTGTGTCCTATGAGGTTTGGATGCGGTATTAGCAGGCTGAGAAACATTTGCTCCGATCCATTGAATAGGCCACCATTGTAGATTTTTCCCTCTGTTTTTTTTTTTTTTTTTTTTTTTTTTGTACCTTTTTGAGCAAGAGCTGCGTGCGATAGCGTTCATGATGAAGAACCAAGATTTCCTTGAGAACACCTTTTAGCCACACTTTGAGGACGTCGTAAAGTATTGCCACAGCCTCGCGGTCGATTCCAGCTCCTTCATTTTGTACATAGAGTCGCGATGAAAGATCAGCAAGGGTTCGCATGTTGAACAAAAGTGTCTTTTTAACCATAGCTGGGCGTGTCTCGGGAGGCAATGTCTTGTTTCGTTCCCAGGATGCCTGAATAGATCTCTCCAATAGTATATTAGCACATTCTTCTTCGTGCTTCACCTCGTCCTCGTTTACTTCGTCAGCCATTGGCATGTCGCTGAGGGTCATGGTCGAAAGTCCAAAATATTTCTGACGTGCCATTTCAGTCTCCATGGCCTGGATCATGGTCACTACTTCGGCGAGAGAACGCGTTTTGACGTGTTCCTGGATCGCCCAAACGTTATGTCTTCCAAATCTTTGAAGCCCATGGTAAAATAGATCTGCCTCGTCTGCTGTCCAGGACATGCCTCCAGCCACAAGAGGAAGACGCTCTTGGCTGTCATGACTTTGAAGAGAACTATGAGGTCGGCGTTTTGTTTCTTCTCGATGTTGATCAAGGATCTTTTCATATGCATCTACTTCGTCTGGGCTAGCAGTGTTTGGTCTAAGACAAGACTCACAGCGCTGACATACATGAAAGGCTGGAGAAGAGGCCGATCTGTTTTCCTGTGGGTAAAAGAGTCCGCCACAGTAAAAGCACACTGTGCCGTCCTCAGGTGCCTTTAGTTTGTCCTGCACTTTGCTTTGCTGATCCTTTGCAAAGTCATTTTCCAACTCGATTTCGCTCTCGATATCATCCAGTTCCGAATCGGATGTGTCCCAGAAGGGGTTAGTTAATGACTTGGTGGACGAGGTCCTTTCCAAATGTTTTGCAAGACCAAATCGTTGTCTACGAAGCTTTGTCTGACTGTTGATCCGAGGACGAAAGAGAAGCCTATTGAGGGATCAATTTGTTTTCGACGATGTTAATACCTCGCTTCCGAGTTTTGAGTTGTTGTACGCGAGTGGTATTCAAAAGTTGAGTGTTGGTGGCGATGATCAACCTTTTGGCGCTTCTCTGATTTGGTTCAACCTCTGATCCGAGATACGAATCGACTGACGATCCTGCATTAGAATTTGCGATGGAGGCTTCGCCTGAATCGATATCGTGTCCAGTCCTGCGGTTCTTGATCTTGTTACCCGGGGTGCTGGTGCTCATCCTTGGAATTTAGAGGGAATGTGGCCTGTTGAGCAAGAGACCATGGTTGCAAATCTTTTATGGACACAGATCCTTTTTTTTTTAAAAAAAAATCGACAGTCACATATCCACCGATGCTGGCGTCTCTTTTTGAAGAGCGAGAACCTAAGAAGCTCTGGAATGTATCCCTATTATCGTATGAAGGGCACTCTCCCCTTTTAACTGACATGGATCGGTTCAGGGCCGGAAAAAAAGGAGTAAAACGGTTGCAATGCAAGAGTGTGGGGTAGTTAAGAGTAGAGGGATCTGCTGTTCCCATGAATAAAGAGTCGAAGCATTGATGTAAAAAATCGGTTTATTTCTTCAATGAACGAGATGATGCGTCGCCCTTCCTATGCCATCCATTCTCCGCAGCACCGGACGTGGATCTTTGGAGAAGAAAAGAAAGTGCGAGCTGTATGCAAAAAGGTGTTGGGGGTCCAGGAGGTCTAGGTAGTAGGGAAGGAGGATCGAGAGGAGCAGCAGGGGTCACCTCCCCCTAGACGGTAACGTTCTCAATGCTTGGGGCCGAGTAGACCTGCAGCTGCCTCTTACCTACTCTCAAGAGATGTTCGATGGTGGCAAAGTCTTTGCGCTTGACTTCTGAATGCTTCCTGAATTGCATTCGGATGAATGCATGAAAATGTGCACGGTTTGCCTGTTGGAGCAGGAGAGATCAATGTCGTAGGTTAGATTTCGACCGAGCGAATGAGAGAAGGCGAGAGTAGAACACAGGGACAGAGAGAAAAGACCGAAAGCCGAGTGGATGTGTCATTGTTCGATTTAGAAAGAAGATCCGCACCTGGGGTTTCAGTCTGGCTGCACGGAAACATTCTCGGTATAGGTTTATGACTTCCTGTTGCAGGCCTGAGCGGCGGACGGGAGGCAAAGGCATGTCGGATTGAATGAGAGCGTTTGCCGCATCAAAGCATCGCGGCATTGTCCGGGTCCTTTTATATAAAAAAAGGAGACATCACGTGAGGTATCTGGCGCCCGAGAGGAAGAAAGAGAGAGAGAGAGAGAGAGAAAAGAGAGAGAGAGAAGAGGCGTACCAAAAGAGTAAGGGACAAGGAAACAGAGACCAATGGGCCAGTGCTTCGCGTTTCTTTTTATCTCCGGGTCGGTGAGTCGAGGAAGAGGGGAGAAGGGTGTGGTGGCGTCTCTCGCTCTTTCATCTTCTCACCTCTCTCTCTCTCTCTCTCTCTCTTTCAGCCAAAGAGTCTCTTACTCCTCACGCGGCGTTCGAGACCAAGGAGCCAAATAAGCTTCTTCAGTGCCTCTTTTTTTTTTTTCTGCCTCGTTGTGATTTGCTTTGCTTTTTTTTCTTTTCCACTCTCCCATCCTTTCCAAATCATCTTATTTTCCTTCGGATCATCAATCCGTTAAATCCGTTCATCTCTGTCCATTAAATCATCATTTCATTTCCGGGTCAGATCAAAATCCATATCCATAATCCATCCGCTCGACCTGCTGACCGACCACGCACGCTCTCATCTCTCTGATAAATCCGCTCTTTTTCCAATTATCATAAATCATCATTTTAATTTTTCTTTATAAACTCTTTTTTTTTTCCAATTTCAAATTCACCCCATCCCACCCCATTTCCATCTGCGCGCCCCTGCTGCCGGACTCGTTTGCTGCCCTGATTCCCCTTTCCTTTCTTCCGGCTTTCCATTTTTCATTTTCATTTCCTTCATTTCGGTCCGGATCGTCTTTTTGCTCTCTCTCTCTCCAACGCGACTTGGTTCCACGTCTGCACAGCGCCCTGTCCTTCCATCTCCGCCTATCACTCTTCCTTCACCTCTTTCTCTTTCTCCATATCCCACCTTTTACTTTTATCCCCCTGCCACCACTCTTGCTTGTCTGCCTCCACCACTTCCTCACCACCGCCCGCTCTTTGCTCAAAAGAGACGATGGATACCCCCCATACGGAAGGGTACTACTACACGGGCCAGACACCTTTCCGGAAGCCGAACGAGTCTTCATTGCGCTTCCATGCCCGTCGACTCGTGTCGATCCAGACCCTAGCCCGTCTCGAGTACACAGTCGAAGAAGCAGAGTCCAAGTTCAACCGGGCCCTCGGCCCAATCGAGCTTACCTTTGTCGGTCTCGGTAAGCACCTACCCCCCTTTCATCATTTTATTTTATTTCGCTCAACACACAAGCACAAGAACAAAGAGGATAAAGAAAGTGAGAGAAGAGAGAAATAGAGAAAGGTAGAGAAGAGGACCGAGGATCGCCTCCTAAAAAAAATATCATCGCGTCCTGCAGAGTCTCTTCTCTCTCTTTCTCTCTCTCTCTCTTTCTCTCTCTCTCTTGCCTCAACTTCTCCTCGGCACAACACCGCACACACCACCACCAGATACAAAATACGCGCGTGCGTGCACCGCGAATGCTCCGCCTGCTCTTGACCTTCCCCTTATGGGCGAATGACCTCAAAGAGACTCACTCACCGTTGCAGGGCATCGCAGCAACAACAATAACAATAAGAGTAGACCGGAATAGGGCGTCGGACTGGGAGGGAGAGTACCCTTTGCTCTTTCGCAGTAGCAAGGCCCTGTGTCCAGTCTCTTTCTATCCCTGCAAATGGGCCCGCGTGCGCTCTGCCCCTACCTTCTCTACCTTACTTTTTTGGACCCACCGACCACTTTCCCTCCACTTGGACCATGCTATCGTCCTGGCTGGCCCATGCCGTTCTTGAATGCTGTTGGTTATCTTATAACACAGCCCTTTCCCATCCCATTTGAACAATGGGCATTGGCCCAACCACCCCTTTCCCTCTTCCCAACACACCACTCTTTGGTCCATTCCGCCCTATCGAGGACCGGATAGGAAAGAAGCAGTAGTGAACAGACCAAGGAGAAGAGGGCTTTTCTCTCTTTCTTTCTCTCTCTCTTTTTTTTTTTTATCTGGTCATTACCCATGACTCTCTAATGTTGGTCAGTAGGTTAGAGTAGCCGCTGGGGCGATAGTGTGGCACGGTCAGGGCAGAAACCGTTGTAGACAACAACGGCATGCAGGATCCACATCGAAAGGGAGAAAGAAAAAAGAAAGAGAGGGAAAAAGAGAGGACGAAGGAAAGAAACAGGGCGTCGATCTGACCAATGTTTGGTGACCAGAGGAGAGAGAGAGAGAGAGAGAGAGAGAGAGAGAGAGAGAGGTCAATGTGCTCAGGCGGGTGTCCGGGCGACGGGCCTTTCCGACTCGCAGGCAAGCGAAGGATAGGACAAAGACAGAGAGCCCTGGTGCAGGCAAAGGAAAGAGAGAGAGAGAGAGAGGAGAGAAAGAGAAAGAGAAAAGAGATAGAGCCGAGAGAGCACAGGGGGTGAGGGACGAGTCAATCCAGGGCACCTGGACAAGAAACAAAAAAAGAACGACGTGTGTGAATGGGCGCTCCATTGCCTAGACCTCGCCCAGTCTGTTTGGCTCTGGAGTGGAAGGGCCAGGCAAAGCAAATAGAAAGCACTGGTCGCACTTTGGGAAGAGAAGAGAAGGAGATGAGAGAGAGAGAGTTCATCTAGTCGCGGACAAAGAGAAAGAAGTACCCTCGAGTGGATATCATCGGTGCTCCCCAATTGCAAGTGATGACCATGTGCCCGTGCTGTGTATACAACAAGCAAGGGTTGGGTTGGTTTGATGGATGGAGAGCGGAAGGGTGTGTGTGTGTGTGTGTATCTCGTAGGTCGTATACAAGAGATTATTATTATTGTATTATTATGGCTGTTATTACTATTCCTGAAACTGTCCGGATAGGTCTGGCCCTGTTGTTGGTCCTGTACTGGTTGACCTCTTGCAAGGCTATTCGACCACAATGTTCTGTGGGTGATCATGATCATGACTCTGCTCCTCTCTCCACTCTTTCTCTTTCTTTATTTCTTTCTGATCACTCTGACTTGCCCAGTCTCCACCTCACACGCTTCTGTCTCTTACCTCTCCGCTGCCTCTTCCTTTTTTTTTTTTTTTTTTTTTTTTTTTCCTTCTCGTCAATCCCGCCCCTTCTTCTTCTTCTTCTTCACAAACAACCATAACCATCTCGTATTCATGCACACTTTGCTTGGCTCTGTGCGTTCTTTGTGTGTATTTTTGTGTGTATGTGTGAGTGTGTGTGGGTGTTGTTGTGTTGATATGTGTGTGTGTAAATCTGTGTTGCATCTCTCGGGCTGGCCAAGAGGGGGATGGGCATGGAGAAGAGCACCCACTGTCTGGACAAGGACACGATGATGACAGATCACAAATGTCAAAGAGAAAGAAATACAGACAGAGAGAACTGCTCGAGGCCATTACTCATCTTTCCCGCCAGCATAATAATCCTTCATCGAGATCCGACTCTGGCTCTGCTCTGTTCTTTGTCCTGGGGAAGGCCTGATCCTTTTACCTGAATGGTCTCTTTCTCTCTCTCTCTCTCTCTCTCTCTGTTCTCTCTCTTACCGTACTCGACTGGATCCTCTTTGTGCCCCCTGGAGCGTCGCACGAGCATGTGCGTTCTCGTTCCAGGAACAGGTTCTCTGCACCTGTTCTATAGGACTCTTCTCTTGTCCGATGCCCCATCCCAGCTCGTCACCCGAAGCGTTGATGGCACAAGACGGATCGATCACTTGTTGTTTCTCATTTCTCTCTTTTGTTTTCTATTCTTTCTATCTCTCTCTCTCTCTCTCTCCTTCTCTTTCTTTCTTTCTTTCTTTCTTTCTCTCTGTCTCTCTCTTTCTCTCTTGCTCTGACCCCCCCACACAGTCAACCACCACACGGGACAATGCGGGTAGCAATGGGGAGGAGGAAAGAGTTGTTTTGGAAGGGTTTTGGGGAAGATACATGCTTTGCTGATTCGAGTCATGCATGTCCATGTTTTCAGATAACCAAAAAGAATAAGACGAGAAAGCCAATTAACCAGATATGCACATGTGCTTGGCGGTCAAAGTGTCGGAACACGATTGAGCAGAAGATTCTGCTCTCGTCTCGACATCCTAACCTTCCATCCACCCACTCTCTCTCTTTTTTCCTGTGGGGGACCTGGCTAATTATGCTACGCCCTCCTTCCTACTCGAGCGCTTCTTTCCTCTTCCTCCCCCTGCCCTGCAGCCTTACAAAAGCTCTTGCTCTCTCCTCTTGACTACCACACACGCACACGCGCGTGTGTGTACTGATGTTCCTGCATTCAGGACCTGCTTGTTTGTGTGTGTTGTGTTGTGAGCGCGCCTCTCTCTCTCTTCTCTCGCGCTCTCTTTCCCTCTCTCTCTCTCTCTCTCTCTCTCTCTCTTGCAAGAGAGAGAAGAGTCATACGAGACAAACTGACATATCTATTGCTTTCTCTCTCTCTCTTTCTCTAGGTGCTGTGATCGGGACAGGCGTGTTTGTTTTGCTAGGTATTTTTATATTTTTTGCTCTTCACACCTGATCTTCTACTATTGTTGTTCTTGAACCATTCATCTCATCACCCTCCCCCCCCCCCTCTCTTCTCTTTCTCCCTTCTCCCACCCAGGCACTGCCGCTTCCACGCAAGCAGGCCCCTCAGTCACTCTCTCGTTTCTTCTTGGTGGCTTGGTCTCTGGTCTGGCTGCACTCTCCTATGCTGAAATGGCTTCTATGATCCCGATCGCCGGCTCAGCTTACACCTATGCATACGCGTCAATCGGAGAGCTAGCAGCCTGGATTATTGGCTGGGATCTGGTTTTGGAATATCTTGTCGGTGCCGCCACCGTCTCTGTAGGCTGGTCCTCCTATCTCGTCTCCTTTTTCCAGGATGCGTTCAACCTCCACCTCCCATCCAAATGGACAAGGACGCCTGTGGTCTGGAAAAACAATAGCCTCTCACAATCGGGCGATTACTTTAATGTACCAGCCTTTTTCATTTCGGCCGTCGTCTCAATCTTGATCTATTATGGCATCCACACGACAGCCAAGATCAACAATACCCTGGTCGTGTTCAAGGTCCTAGTCCTGGTCATTATAATTTTTGCCATGATCCCGTTTATCCGGCAAGAGAACTTTCATCCCTATTTTCCGGACAGACTTGTGGGCGTCGAAAGTGGAGATGGTGGAGGGGTGAGGGGTATGTTGTCTGGAGCGTCGACCGTCTTTTTTGCTTACATTGGATTCGACAGTATCAGTACCACAGCTCAGGAAGCCAAGGAGCCTCAGGTGAACTTGCCCATCGGTATTATGGCAACTATCGTCATTAGCGCTGTTCTCTACGTCGGCATCAGGTAACAAAGCAGCATGAGAAAACGATTCACCTATACCTTGGACTGAGGAGATGAATTTTCTTTTGGTCATCGAAAAAAAAAAAAAAAAAAAATAGAGGCAGGCAATAACTAATGAATGCTTCTACTCTCATTCATGTCCTATAGTGTCGTAACAGTGGGTGTGGCTCCTTACTACCTACTCACAGGGGAATCGCCTATTGTAGTGGCTGTCAAGATGACAGGAATGCATTGGCTAACACTAGTCACTGAGTTGGGAGCCCTTGCCGCCACTACATCTGTCATCCTTGTCCTGCTCATTGCGCAATCCCGTGTCTTTTATGCCATGGCGAACGATGGTCTTATTCCCCGGGTCTTTGCCAAGTCTCACCCGCGGTACAAGGTAACAAGCAGGAATACTTGAACCTTGTGTTATCAATTGGCACGCTATGAGGCCAAGTTACTGAGTACTTCTCGTTTTCTTCTTTGTCTTTGCTTTAATAGACACCTTATGTTAGCACTCTGATCTCGGGAATCGTTTGTTCGATTTGTGGAGGACTGTTACCAATTGGAATCTTGAGCGACATGTCATCAGCAGGAACCATCTTTGCCTACTTTGTGGTTAATATTGGCGTCATCATTCTGCGGTTCACACGGAAAACGGTTCCAAGGCGGTTTAGAGTCCCTGGAGGTAAAAAAAAAGAAGAAAAAGAAAAGACACTCAGATCCTCTTCTTAATGGCAGATTTTGATCTCGATTTTTTTTTTCTTGTCTTGAAACAGATCCGCTGACTTTTCTTTCTTTCTTTCTTTCTTTCTTTTCTACTCTCCTGTCACGACATTGATTCTCTTCAACCAATCAACAATACCTTTTTTATGAAAAAAAAAAAGGTCCGCTACTCTTGCCTGGATTGGGAGCAGCAAGTTCACTGTTGCTGTTGCACGAATCCAACAAAGAAGCTCTAATGCGACTGTTGGTCTGGATGGGCGTCGGATTGGTCATCTACCTCTTTTATGGACGCACCCATTCCGAAATCAACAACCCTCGTGTGGTGGTAGATGAACCCATGCGAGTCTTGCACGAGGATTTCTCGGTCGACACCATGAACAACTATGACGGATACACAGACGATGATCTAAGGCAACAATATTCGAGACAGATGGCGAGACGCGCCAATTTTGATCGGCCTCGATATAGTTATTTTCAGGATGACACGTTCAGTCGAGGGTCGGATCGAGGTGCAAATACTCGTCCGCCCTCGGAATTGGCGGTGGGTGAAGGAGCTGCAGGAGAAGCAGCTGCTCAGGATCTTGCACGTCGAGATCGGGAAGCATTCTATAGTTATTTCGGATTTTTTCGACGAGCCACCACCCCCCCCAGGGCCGAGATGGGAGGACCAAGATCATGTTCCTCTGGAGATTCATATGATTCGAGTCGAGGAGTGGACAGTGGTCATGGGATTGGTGCAGCGATTGAACCATTTCGAAAACGAAGCGAAGCTATGTCGATTTCCATGTCGGTCGTTTCAGCGGATTATAAGGATTATCCACCGCCACCCCAGTCTTCTTCCTCTCCCGAGAGTTCTCCGCGAAGTTCTCATCTGCTTCAGCCAGCTCTTGAGCCGGTCCCTGAGCGAGCGCATGTCTTGTCTCGCATTACCTAGCGCCTAGTGTGTAGTGCCTAGCGCCTAGCATTCATTCCTCACCCTCTCATTTAATAGCCTGATCCCTCTTCGCCATTTTTTTTTCTTACTCTCTTTCTTTGATACCCCCACCAGTGCGAGAATAATACTCTCCCATACTCTAATTCACACACACGCAAAAAAAAAAAAAAAGTATCCCTCAAGTCACCTAGTCCCTCCCCTCCCTTCCCCTCCCTCCACCTCCACCTTGTAAATCAACTCTTCCTATCCTTTCTTTCTTTTTCACTCTTCTTTCCCCCTTTCCCCTCCCTTTCCCCTTTCCCCTTACCCAGGAATTCTTTTCTTCCTTCCCTTTTCTCTTCGCCAATGTACAATAAAACTTTTCCTCCCCCCTAAACTAAGCAGAGTAGGATTAGGACTGAATTAGACATGATATTTTTCTTCTCAAATAAGGTGGAGAGGCAGAGAGAGAGGAGGGAAGATATACTACTCTGGTTTCTAGACATTTGATTGAATTTGCTCCGCAGAGGGGTCCGCAGAGGGGTCCACCTCGGATTCCGTTTGAGTCACTGAAGTCGACTCCTGAGAGATTGTCTCAGCTACTTCTTCTCCATCTTCTGTCACTTGTTCTACTGAAGTTTCTGGTAACGGTGATGGTGATGGTGATGATGTCACTGCTGTCGTTGGACTCTTGGGTGTCTCGACATTCTCTGGAATGTCTTCTTTTGCTATCGAGCCTTCATCGATCGTCTTGGTTTCTTCCACCACTTTTTCCTCTGGTGCTACCACTGCTTCTGTCGTCGCCTCCTCTTCTTCCTCAGGTTCCGGGAAAGACTGGTCAAGATGGACAAGTCCTCCATAGATGCCTTCATCAAAACATTTGAGAATATAATCCTGAACAGCTCGTTTGTAAACCACCACAAAACCGTCCATAATCTTTTGTTCATTCAATACCATGGAGCGATCCATATGTTCCAGTCGAGATCCTGCTCCTGTGGTGGTGCTTCCTTGAATAGAGTCGCTTCCTTCCTTCTCTAGTCGAGGGGCAAGCATGGATCGAAAGGTGGAGGGTCGATCACCAAACACCGATCGATCATATTCTTCCAGAGCTCGATCCACCTTGATCAAACTATCCACCAAAATCCCTCGAAGTGGAATCGCCAAGGACAATGGAGCCAAAAGTCGTAATGAATTGAGTGCACTCAGATAAGCATTCGTCAAATAAGCCAATGCAGGATAATCCATCAACACTGTCTGAGGTGACAAGGAAGTACTCATGCTCAAGGGGGATCCAGTATTGCCTCGATTCAAATTAGGAGAATTGGAAATCGATGAAGGAGGTGAAGACAAGGTCGAGGGACTAGTACTGGTCGTAGGTCGTCCTGTACCTCCCAACATCCATTGACTTGGTAATAACCAATCAGAGGGAGATCTTCCATCCCCTCCAAGTCCTTCCAGAAATTCATCCGCTCCACGTTGAAACGCTCCACCAACAACTCGGATCACAGCCTCTTCAAACATGGAGGTGACCACATATCGAAGATCAAATCCAATCTTGGCCATGTTGGCTCCAAAATACATTAATTGGGTCAAGATGGAGGACAAGGCTGAGGTTTCTTGGATTTGAGGGATATGTTGTTCAAGCACTCGAAGCAAGATCTGAGTTCGATACGTGACAAAATCCGCCAACAAGTTTTCGATCGTCCAACAATGTTGCCATGGTCCCAAGGTCGAATGCGATCGACTCGAATCAATGGCTGAAGATCCCGTAGAAGTTGTGGTGGTGGAGAAGGAGGATGAAGAAGTAGAAGAATAGAGACTACTGGAACCTGTCATGAACGAGTCGAGACTTGTAAAGACACTCTTGTAATAGGTCATGATATCAAAGAGACATTCACGGGTCACGTCGATATACTTTTTCAAGTATCCAAACGAATCTCCCTTGTGAAAGACAATCTTGACCAGCTGTTGATTCATGTATTGACCTCGAGATTTCAAAAACAACATCCGGAGTGGAGTTTCGTCCTCGGATCCTGTCGAATCGTGGTGCGTTTTTCCTCCACCCCCACCACTTCCTCCTCCCAGGCTCGTTCCTCCAAACGTTGTCCGAGTCCTTCCTGAATGAATGGAACTCTTCCTACCATGAGTAGAAGAATCCCCTTTGTCCTCATTTTCCTTGTCCTCACTCTCCTCCTCGTCATCATCGTCCAGAAAACTAGAGACCTGTCCCTTGAAACTTCCAATCCTTCTCAAGAAGCCAACGACTCGAAGAGCAACAGGTAATTTGATAGGTTCACGAAGTTGGGCCAACAGTTGAATCAACATTCTTTCCTTTCCTTGAGCTACCTTGATATCAATGTCCTGGATCACACGTACACCTGGGTATCGATAAGTCAATCGTTGAACATGAGCAGCCAATTCCAGAGCCTCACTATAATAACCATTCCGAACACATGTCTCCATCAAGAGAGGAATTTCAAGAACCTCCAACAGAGGTGTATGACTAGCCAAGATTGTCCCAAAGACTTGTTGTCGTTCCAAAAGAGGAGTGACCTTGATTGAGAATTGAGAGAGCGTATCCAAGAATTGAGGAATAGTCTCTTGAAATCGATCCAAATGTTGTCCCAACGATTCAAACGTGTTCTGGACTTCCTGTTTACAATCCTTGACCAAGATAAAGGCCTTGTAGTCTCGAAACGCCAACTCGGACATGTCTCGTTCCACCTTTTGATGTTCTTCTCGTAATTTTTCGGGTTCGGATTGAAGTGCTCGAGCTGGGAGAGACGTCAACCGATTGAGATAGTCGCGCGACCATGATGTCGAGAGCATCTCGCGTTTGGGTTCGGGAACTCGTTGAAGGATGAGGTCAAAGAGAACATCTTGATCGGAATGACTAGTGGCAGAGGTTGGATGAGAGTCCAAGGTCGTTCCTGAATGAATGCCTTGTCCTTGGGGAGATGATGTGTTTGGTAAGGATGGTGAAAAATGAGCATGCATGTCCAGCCCTTGGCCTGCCATGTCGGTTGCCATCGTGTGGCGACAAGAGTGGTGGTGGTGGTGGGGGGGTGGGGGAAGAGAGGAGTGTGAAAGAGAGTAGAGAGTAAGTGGGAGAGAGAAAAACCGTCATAGAAAAAAAAGAAGAGGAGAGGGGGAATTTTTTGGGCAGTCATAGATCTCGCCAACGTTCCTGCTTGAACATCTACAAGAGAAGGCGTGCAACAGGGAAAAAGAGTGCGTTACCGAAGGGGAGCTTTCTTTAATATATTACAAGATAGGAAGAGAGAAGAGTTGAAACAAGAAAAAAAAAGTCGCTAAATTACTACTTGGACTTGAAAGAGATTAGTCGTAGAGGTTCCCCGCTCAAAAAAAAAAAAAAAAAAAAAAAAAAAAAAAAAAAGAAAAAAAAAAAGAGAAGAAAGAAAAAGTTTTCAGCTTTTTTTTTTTTTTTTTAAACTCTGCAATCTGCGCAAGACTAAACTTGTAGGCCTTGTATTCTTCTGTCAATTCATCCACAATTTCTCGATATTTCTCGCGCTTTTCCTTCAGCTCACTCAGTCCCCAATATGTCTGGTCATCAATCTTGTTCTAAAAATTTAGTTTCGCTTCTTTTTCTACTTCTCTCGCTTTCTCCCTACTCGTTCTTGTCGGTCACCTCAAAACAACTCTCCAATCCTATATCCAGTTCCAAGTCGTGCTACAATACCAGAATAATATTAAGAAGTTGCGCTGGGTGCTGAAGAAAAGACTCGGCGTAATGAAGTAAGTAAAGACCACAATCGCAGAAATTCTTTTGCTGGGGGCACTATTCAAAAAGAAGGAAACAGACAAATATAGGGTACTCGATGTTAGTGCCGATCTATAAAATAACAAAAATAAACAAAAAGACAGTTATCATCACACTTACCTTGGCATATCTCCCAGGTATCACTCTGTTAGTAATATTTAGTTCAACACCTTTTCTGTGCTGCAACTCTTGTTGCAAGTACAACCGGAGCGATTTAAACACGTTTGGGTGGCTGCCTTCCAAAGAGTCCAGAACAATAATGTATGGTCTATTCCAAATCAAAGAAACAAGTTAAGAAAAAAAAAGTAGAGAATATACCACTATCAAATACACTATTCTGCCCCTTTACTTACTTTGCTTCAGGATCGATCGGAGTGACTTGTGACGACCGAGATTCCTTGGTCGCCGATTTTTCAGATCCGCCTCGCGTACGAGATAAAATGCCCTGGAGATAATCTGGCAATATCGAACTTTTAGTCTCTGGCGTTGATCTTCCATTCTCTGTCTCATCTATAGTCGGCTCTGAGGAATCTTCGGCGGAGGGAGGAGCAGGGGCTGTGGTGGTGGTGGTGGTGGTGGTGGTGGTGGTGGCTGTGCCATTTCTGGGTCGAAGTCTCGATTCTGTTTCACTACTGGATCCAATGCTTGGACTAGAAGTCGAACTCTGATTCGATTCTTTCAACAAGAGTCCTGGATTGGTGATGATAGCAAGATACCAGTGTAAACTAATTGAAAAAAGTAGGAGGATGAAGCGGACGAAATAATAATAATAATAATGAATACCTACAGTGGTTCCTTTCTATCCGGAATGGTTTAGGTGGGTCAAAGATTAAGGATATCATGTTGTTGGCACCTTACTTTTCATGGATCGGGACAATGATATATTTTTTCGAAAAGAGATCGACCTTGTTAGTCCAGCTTTTGAGGGCATCATAGGAGCTGGTCATACCCTTACTATTGATTGAGAAGGTTGAACATCATTCAATCTATCAAAGTCAGTATACTCTATTGTCCCTGCATTAAACCCTCTTCAAAATGCAAAATGCAGCATATAGACCACCTCATATCTACTTACGCTGGTTTAGCAAGAAGCCGCTGAAAAAAGAACGAGTTGAATACATGTACTTGGTTTGCAAATTCAGGATTCTTGTGCTCAAGATTCGTGAGGATATACCTAGGGGGAGGAGGGAAGAAAGAGCAAGAACCCGAATTTAAAGTGACCCAAGAGTGAGTGTTATACCTTTACGACAGTGGGTATATTTGCCAATAAAAAAATAAAATGAACACTCACTTCAGCCCAAACTCAATCAAAGTGTCGTTCAGAAACTCGTCATCGGCTAGTCGTGACACGTCAGCTGCTCGGATGGAGATCGATTTAGACTTTACGTTGCTCTTGAACGGATAAGAAAACAACCTATACAACCCACACACATAAAACAGAGTCAATGTTTGTACCAATGAAAGATAACCGACACAAAGTGCATTGATAATCCTTGAATAACCTGAACAAAAAAAAAAAGAAAAAGAAAAGAGGACTGTGCGATTACAGTTGGTCTTCGCCTTGTTCAGACTGTGTAGCAGGTGGAGGCGTGAGCGATGATGGCGGAGGTGACGCTGTTGACACTGATGGAGGAGGAGGAGGAGGAGTAGGGGAAGGTGGAGGTTTGGATCTATCAAGAGAAGACAAATTGGGATGAATATCAGCGCCACTTTTTTTTTTTTTTTTTTTTTTTTAAGGCTCTCTCGACCCACTTGATATCAACAATGATAATGGCCATACGATTTGTATTGATTTAGAATCTTGACTGACAGTTCCGTGCTATGGGAGTCAAATGAAATGATAATCAGATTCAGGGGTGCCATGATCCTAAATCATACTCTACTTAAAACAACAACAACAACAACAACAACAACAAAAGAAATCGATCCCATTATACTTACAGCATTGGCTTGACATCAACTCCCCTTTCCTTCAGTCTGTTGGCACAGACCATAATATCCGAGGTTTTAGCATCGCAGAGAATTAAAATCCGTCTCGACTTGCCAGAGTCGGGTCTTGGATCATAGTAAGCATCCAGTGCAGATCCCGGCTCCACTCTTTCTCTACCGCCAATCACAAGCATCTTGATATCATCTCCTGTATAGTACTAAAAAGGGAAAGAGACATAGGCGTTAAAAAAAAAAAAAAAAAAAAGGTAGAATGGTCAGAACTTCAAAAACGAGTCATCACTTTCACCCCCCTCTCCTTAATCTCCTTTAGTTCACTCTTGACCCAAAAAAATACACTCTTCTTACCTCAAACATCCGAATGTCATCATAAGGGATCTTGGTCTGATGATTATCCATTGCGATAATAAACCGATCAGATCCGAGCTGCAGCGTCATGTCCGACTTCTTGATCTCATTCGATCCTGCCCGTATACAAACGATCGTTGCCTGTGGGAACACACCCGATCCAAGCGAGGATGCCTTTTCCGAGAGTGAGAGTCGTCTAGAGAGTGACCCAAGGTTGGTCAGACGACTGACAGGTGGTTGACGGGGCGGGGATTTCACAGAAACGGTCGATCCTGCTTTTGACAGAACTGTTGTCGTTGAAACATTCGTGGTCGAGTGATTTTCGGGTCTTGGCGCCATCGTACGAGGGAGGACTACTGGTTTGGGATGAAGATGATTTGAAAAGCTAGAGCTTGCTCTCCGTGGAGGGTCCAAATGAGAGTTTGAGAGGGATGCTGAATCACTTTTGTGAGGAGGATCTACGGGAGTCGTCTTTTAGAAGTATCAAATAGGTTAATATCAAGATCTAGGGTCAGCCTCTCAATTGGATAGCAGAAAAGGGATAGCCAAAGCGAATTCTCTACTATGTTGGTCGGACAAAAAGGTAGATAAAAGGACGATATACATTTTTCTTCATCCGTGAGACCATTGTGCCACCAGGCTGTGTTGCATTTGAGATGGGTCCAGTGTTGATAGGATCCTTTGACAACCGTTTCCGCTTTACGCTTTTTGGATCTAACATGAAGCAAACAAGAAACAAAAGGTGATGGTTAGAGTCAACTATTCATGTGAAGAAATGTCCTCTAGGAGGAAGGAGTTAAGAGGAGATGAGCATAAAAGTAGGCTTCTCATTGAATTTCTATGTACCATGAAGTTCATCCTCGTCGCTGAGCAGCACAATTTCTGTGGACTTCTATTGCATCATCATCCAGAGAAAGAAAGAAAAAGAGAAAAGATAGAGTTGAGCACTCGAAGAAGAGCAAAAAGAAAAGAAAAGTGTAGTAAAAACCAAGACTCTGTGCATTTGGATGGGTTGCTCTGCTTGAATATTTGGTCCGCATCCAGTTTCTCGACATACAGTCTTTGACTTGGAGTGTTTCTGGGTGTCTCGTTCTTTTTCCAACAGTGGGGTATTGTATCTTGGGACAGTGCCCACAACATCGTAATCATCTATCCCGAATTAAGGTAAGAGAAGGAAGGACAAAAAATTTGCCACCATCTTGCAGCTTATTAGTTGACTGTACACTTCTCATTTTTTTCTCCCGCATCCAAAGTCCTACAGTGAGCTAGTCGCAATGAGGGAGTTGTTGTTGTTGTTCAGGAGTCCACTTGCCTATGCTGCTAAGAAATGTTGACGAAGGTGGGGATGAGATCGAGGTTCGGTGTCCCTGTCCCTGCTGTGAGATACTGGGTTTTCTCTTCATAGTGCCACCACCATCTCTGGATCCTGTCATCAGTGCGGGATTGGCATTAGCAACGGAAAAGGTAGAACGACGTCGTTGGGTTTTGGGAACATCAATAGGCACGCCTCGCTCAGGTCTTTTTAATCCTCCGTTTGGACTAGCCCATGGATGTGAAAGTGCGTAGAAAGCGAAGATGCAGATTAGAAAGAAAGAAAGAAAGAAAGAAAAGAAAAAGAGAGAGAGAAGAAGAACAAAAAAAAATAAAGTGTGGTCAGTTGCCCAAGTTCCTTGTACGGTTTTGTGGAGGTGATTAGATATTCCTCAGTCCACAATAAGATGTGCAAAAAAGTAGAGAGAGAGAGAAAGAGAGAACGATAGTCGTCAAGCAATAGAAAACGCTTCTGCGCTCTCCATTTTTTGTTTTGTCCACAGAGTCGGCAACCTGCTGCAAGGATACCTTGTTGGCTGTGTTCTTGATGGAATAAGTGGGTGAATAGACCTCTGCATCTATAAAGAAGGAAAAGAAAAAGACCATGTGGTCGGTTAAATCCACTGGCATTCGACCTTTTTCTTTTTTTTCTTTTGGGAAATCCAATCCCGACAAGACTTGTCGTTCCTCTGTTTCGTTCATTCTCTTCGCCTTGCATCTCTTTAGAGTCCCTGTTGAGCGTTGACCTATGGCAGAAGTGATCATCCCCTGGACCAAGGTTTTTTCATTTTCCAATTTGTCGACCGTTCTGACCAGGACATGATGGCGCGAAGGAAGGGGAGAGGGAGAAGGAGAAACTCGAATGGGAACCAAAAAAGAAAAGAAAAAAAGAAAGGGTCCAGAGAGGTTCTGTCGATGGTGCTAAAAAAAAAAGACTGACATACTGGCTCCCGGACTAGGCTCACAGAGTCCGGAGACTCGTCGGCATCAGTGTTACTCATTCGCCAGGAGAGAGGGGGGAGGGAGAGGATGGTTGTCAGGACAATGAAGAGTCAAATGGAAGCGACAAACGGAAATGGTAAGGAAGAGAGACGAGATCGCAGCAAGTCATGGACCGTCTCTCGTCTCACTCCCTTTCCCCAGTTGGGCTCCCTTTGCATTTTTGAGATTCTGTGACCTGGTTGGGCCCTTTTTTTTTTCTCTCTCTCTCTCTCTCTCTCTCTCTCACTCTTTGCTTCTCTCGCTCCCACTCTTACTCTCACTCTTAC
The DNA here is from genome assembly GCA_011634665.1 of Mortierella sp. BCC40632. Lineage (NCBI taxonomy): Eukaryota > Fungi > Mortierellomycota > Mortierellomycetes > Mortierellales > Mortierellaceae > Mortierella > Mortierella sp. BCC40632. The sequence continues at coordinate 775,947 of WAEK01000021.1, forward strand.
TCTTTCTCTCTCTCCTACTCTTACTCCCATTCTTACTCCCACTCTCACTCTCGCTCTCACTCATACTCTCTCTTTCTCTCCCTCGCCCCCCCACTCTCTCTCTTTCTCTCTCGGCTCGTCCAGCTTGATTCCCCTTTTTTATTCTATGAAAAAACGTGCGTTCGGACTCGACTCGCTTCTGAAGGTTCTTCTTAATCCCATACCAAATGTCCCTTTTCATCCACTTGTGCCGACATGCCTCCACTCAACTCCGAGGACGACGACGACGTCTGCCCCGGCGCCTCCCATCTCGAGGCCACGGGTGCCCGTGCCTGAGCTGGCTTCCGTGATTGGTTTCGATAAAACTCCTTCATCTTTTCAGACTTGACTTGTCGCATGTGCTCAAGTCTCCGTTGCTCTTGAATCGCATCCTGAACCGCCTTTTCTTCTTTGCGTCGAGCGGCCTTGGCAAGGTTTTCGCGCTGCTTCTTGGTGATCTCTCCAGACTGTTGAGAACCACTATATCCAGAAGAGCCACTCGATCGAGCTATTTTACATTAAAACGAGGGATGGGGACAAGTTATGGTAAGTCCAGATCACTCTTTCATCTTGTCACTTACAAACACGCACATTCACGCACACACGCATGCATCTATCCTGCAACTCACATTTCTGGGTCGAGAATCCCTCAGGAATAGCTTCACGGTATCGCTGTTCCTTGACCGTAGGTTTGATGGACAAGACACGCGCATATTGAGTGGTTTGTTCACCATGAGGATCTGCCTCAGAGATCCTCTCCATCTTGAGCTTTTGTTGTTGAGCAACCCATGGATCCATGGGCTTGCTAAAGTCGATCGCTCCTGATCCTGATCGACTGGCGGTCGTTGTCGAACTAACCGTCGTCCAATCTTCTTCTTCTTCCTGCTCTTGATCGACTTCGTCGTCATCAAACTCGAACTGATCCGCTCGTCCCTCGCTCTCGTTTTGCGAATCCGACTCGATCTCGGGTTCAGGTTCAGGTTCAGGTTCAGGTTCGGGCTCAGGTTCAGGCTCGGGCATCTTTTCGACTTTTGGCTGCTTGGGCTGTTTGGGTTGCTTGGGTTGCTTCGGCACCGGCTCTGGGCGGGACAGAGCCGGGAACTCGGCATGGGAAAGTCCTGATCCAGCCGTCTTTTTTTTCTTTTTACCGTCACTTGGGGCTCCAGGGCCAGGCAAGGACAAGGTTGCAGGTGAAGAGGCTGTAGTTGATGAGGAACCGCTTTTGGAGGTGGCATAAGCAAAATGCAATGGGTCCTGTTTGCCCATGGCCTCGCGTTGTTGCTCTTGCTTTTGTTTTTTCCAGTTTTCGAGCGAGTTGGCTTTTGGTTGATTGCTGGTTTGTGTGTTAGAGATAGTAGAGGTGGAGGAAGGGCCCGAAGAGACGGTGCTAACAGGTGCCACTGAAGAAGTAGAGCCATGACCCTTGCCGCGAGACACCTCAACTGCTGGTGGTGATGATGGCGATGATCCCTTGTTGCCCTTCTTGGATGCTGCATTCGAATTCGCTCCTTTGACAGTGGCCTGCTCGGTCTTTTTCAAAAGAGGCGTCTTGGTCTGTGGTTCTTCGACATCAGATTCCTCAGATCCTGCATCACCTGCTCCTGATGCCGCAGTTGTTCCTGTGGAGCCCTTGGCATTCTTTTTCTTGTTCTTTTTCTTTTTGGATTTTGACCCGGTGGTGGAGGAATCAAATGCACCTGGAAGAGTGGAGGATGCTTTTTGAGAAGCATGTGAAGCGAGCTGATCGCCCTTGAAGAATCCCAAGAGTCCTAATGGGATGATGATGGCTACTGCTAAGACAAGGTACTCGTAGCCCATTGTGCCAATCAGAAAAGGGTGCTAGGTTGTGCCGATGCTGTTAGGATGGATGGATGGAACAGAAACAAAAGAGAAAGAGAAAGAGAGCAAGAAGAAACAGCAATAAATGTATATTCGCTCTATTTGCTCTCCTATTTCAATCTTCGAATAGTGGAACGACGCGTGGATTCGTTTGATCTCGCACAGGCCCTCCTCCCTTCTCTGTTCGATAAGAAATTACTAGGACAATGACGCGTAGAGATCTGAAGTGTGTGCTTCGAAGACGATCCAACAAAGAAAAGACGTATTATACAGACTCTCCAACTTGACTACACCACTCCTTTGTACCTTCGATACCCTCAAAAAGAACTGGCACCTCTATCTTCGAATACCCACCAGAGATGACACCATCTCGTTGATCTATAAATTTCCCCTTGTTCGAGTGTATATGGAAATGTGTCTCTTTTCTCCTAATCACCGACAGGCGATCATACCTTTAAACACTTGAGGAGCCCTCTCAACAAAGATAGAGCGTGGGCATAGACAAACGGATGCACTCTAGCTGATTTTGAATGCACACACTAGAAAATGACTCGACTCAAAAGGCTGGGGCTTCCTTCCTTGGCAGATATACTTCTCAAACGTCGTTTAATACTACTCTTTTTATTTTCTTCTTTTAATTGATCCGTTGATGCTGCTGACAAAGTCTGCTACCTCTTCTTTTCTCCCTAAGATCCCAGTGACGCAATGGGCGTTGCACAACATATTACTTGAGAGTTCCCAGTGTTCAGTGTCCAATATTGAGTATCCACCATCTAGTTTTTAGCATCCGGCATTCAATATGTAACACCGAATGTTTGGCACCATTCTGTTGATCAATGACTCCTCGTCTGCCACTGTTGGTACCGTGGCGCCAGTTGATAGTTGGGTAATGAACATCTCTGCGGACAAAACACAAAGGCTAGGAGGACCATTGAAGGACTATTCGCTTCAAAAAAAAAAAAAAAAAAAAAAACTGGACAGAGAAGTTCTTCTGTCTCATGCCATTCTCAGCAAGCGATCTTGGGACATACACTCGCGCCTTCGTTTAACATTTTGACAAAGAAACAACCCTCTCTCCCCTCGTATGCTCATTACCCATTTGAGGAAGCTCTTAAGTATTTTGCAGATCGTAACATCGACTTTGTTTTTAATTAATCTGGAATCTGGGGGGAACGCGTTTGCTTGCTTACTATTCACCTCTCTTACTTTCCCTCCCTCTAATCGGTGGTCTCGCAGAGGGGGCACATGCACCGCAGACGGTACTTTGTAAAGAGCTCCAAACGGCGGTCTTCCGTCGAGAGGTCGGCGTTCTTAATATAGCCCACCAACACCTCTTCACCTGCCTTGATATCTCTTTGTGCCACCAACGACACCTTGTTCGAACCCTCGGCAAAGACAAGCTTGCCGTTGGGCTCACAAGAGTGCCACGCGTACGAAGTCACCCTGTAGAAACCTGCTCCAGTAATAGTTCCTTCACGCACACTGCGCTCTCTCTCTGGCGAAGGCTATTCAGTTTGAAATCATTTGTGAATTGAAAAAGAAATCTCCGAGTTAGTTCTTCTTTTCGCTTGGGATTACTCGGCCAACGGCGGATCAAACTCCTTGAGAGATCAAAGCAACAAAGTCTTACCTCAACAGTAAGGCTGGCATCCTTGGAAGTAGAAATACCGTAGAGGTTATAAAGAAGACGACCCTTCATGACCAGGTAACGCTCCTCTGTGATAAATTCATCAATTCCAGGAATCTTGGAGCCCAAAGCATTTCTCAACAACTCGATCTCCTTCTCCTCCGTAGGCGAGGCAGTGACCTCGAGATATCGAAGACGCTCCATGTGGTCAAAGGCATTGTACTCGACTCCACTGTTGACAGATTCTTCATAGACCATCTTGACCAAGAACTTGGCCAACATCTGCACGACCTTGTTGCGTGAATCCTTTGTGTAATCCGCCAAGTTTCGCTCTGCGCCATCCGACTCAGTCGAACCCTTAGTGCAGAGCACGTCGTGGAACTCCACAGCTGCCGACTTTTGGCAGGTCTCAGAGCAGTAGACAACATGAGAACAGCTAGGGCAAGCGACCTTGGTCGAAGCCTCCTGGATCTGCTTCATGCAGTAATGGCAAAAGTCCTTTCCTTCCAATGATGGATCCAAGGCACTGATCACAGGTGACTCTGAGTAAATTGTCTCACCTGCAGCAAAGTCCTTGGCTGCAATCAATCCACGACGCAACACCTTTTGTCCATCTGCCGTCACGCCCTCGGGCTTTTCCTCGACCTTGACATTCATCTCCTTGGGAGGGAACACGGTGTAGTACTTTTCCTGCTTGCTCTGGACCTAGTCGAGTTGGAAGGTCATGTTTGTCCAGTACCCAATGCAAGAAGAGAAGGATCAGAAGGATATGTTTGTTAGCGATCTGTCGTACTGTTTTCTCTCTTTTTTTTCCTGGTCTGTTCTAATAGGAGGGTAAAGAGAGGAGAGAGAGAGAGAGAGAGAGAGAGAGAGAGAAAGAGAGAGAGAGAGAGAGAGAGTGTGTGTGTGTGTGTGTGTGTGCACAATGCTTACATCTTTGCTCAACATGCCCATGACAAGGCTGAACACCTCTGGGGGGATCGTCTTTTGGTAGACCATGACCAACTCGGCAGGGGCGGGGTAAACCTTCAATGCCTTGAAGAAGCAGATCGCGGCAAGACCGAATCCTTCGGGGCCTATTTAACAGTCCATAGAAGTCAAAAGACAATTATTAAAAACAACAGTCAGGTCAGGCCAGGTCAGCTCGATCCATGACAAAAGATCAACAAAAAGTATGTTTATGGGGCACATTGCCAACACTGTAAGAAAAAAAAACCACTCCTTTTTTTTACCTTGAGTAAAGAGAGCCTCTCCAGCCGAGAGCTGTTCCATGCAGTACTTCTCACGCTCCTCCATCGATGTGGGGAACTCTTCATCCTTGATGCTAGCCAATGCCTCTTCTACAGACTCGGCTGTCTGTGTCGTCTTCTTCTTTTCTTCATCCTTGGCCAACTTTTGGGCACGCTTACGATCCTTCTCTATTGGGGAGAGAAAGCAAGAGAGAAGGTGAAAAGGGAATTGAATATCCCGGATCGAGAAATATTTGTAAAGGGTTAAAGAGATGACCAGTAAGGGGGTGAGAGTGAGAGTGAAAGAGACAAACAGAGAAGAAGAGGAGGGGGGGAGAAAAAAGCCGGGAACCCAGAGGAGGTGGCAAGGGAATAAAAGAAAAGTTGTCCTCCTCGGGGACAGATTATTGCCTCCTTTTATGCCTTCTGAATCTAGAGAAATGAGGAGCTGAGAAATGTCTCCCAAAAAAAAAAAAATGGAAATGAAGAGCATCAACCGAGACAATGCAACGGCTCATGCGAATCCTCAGTTTGCCGCCACCACGTTTGCTTCTTAGAAAGACCGGATAGGTCTTAGAGAAGGCTTGTACAAGAAGAAACCATGGGTGGATCCGATACTTCCTTTTCTAGGCAGAGTCTTTCCATGTCCTTATGGCAGCTCTCTCTCTCTCTCTCTCTCTCTCTCTCTCTCTCTCTCTCTCTCTCTCTCTCTCTCCTTTTTTTTTTTTTTTTTTTTTTTTTTTTTTTGGTATTTTGCAAAGAGCTCTAGCAAAAGACGGGTTTTGTCCACTGCATTGTCCATTCGAGTCATGTTGAAGACGAGATTTCGGAGATTGTAGGGCGATCGGGTGTGAAAGGGGAGAGAAGGAGGGAGGAATGAATAATAGGAAAAAAAAAAAGAAAAGAAAAACGTACTCAGCTTGCGTCTGAAATCGGGATCATTGCGACGCTTCTGGTCAAAGTAGATGGCATAGCCGAGGGTCGCCAGGGCGAGCGTGCCGACTGTGGCAACAACGATGGTCGAGGTCTTCATGTTGGCGTGAAGAGTGAAAGAGGAGAAAGGGGAGAGGAGAAAGAGAGAAAGAGAGGAGAGAGAGAGAGAGAGAGAGAGGGAGAGAAGGAAAGGCGGCGAGAAGAATGTGCGAGAAATCAGGAACAGTAAATGATAATCAAAATATAACTTTGGTCAATTGACTTCGTGAAACGTCATCTCAAATTCGCAGAGAGTTCATCCAAGTTTGTGGAAAGTGAACATTCTCGAGTCAGATGAACAATGCTGCTCTGCCAACACACATTACACACAGTCGTATTCATCTCGACCATTGGATTCCACATACTTTGACTAATGACTCAAACACAGAAACACATGCTTCGACAAAGATACCCTTCAGAGCATCGTCCATCCACTAGACAGCCACTACCTTGGCATCCGTGGACATTGCATCTCTCTCGCAGTCAAAATTCCAATCCAGTGCTTTGGATCACTTGAGTAGAGTCTTCCCACAACTGAACCACCTTGGCCAATTTTGGGCCCTGCATTGCAGTTGCGATCCATCTCCATCCATGCATCACCATGCAGCCCGTAACCCTTGTCTTAGCCCTCAGGCCAACAATCCCCACAACATAACCGCGTTGGGCAACGCACCGCACTGCTCTCTTGTCGAATCTACAGGCCTGGTGTCACCAGTTGCCCTGTTCTCGTCGAACAAACACAGAATTAAATGACAAGGAAACCTTTTCAGAGACATCTAAGGAGGTCCTCTTGATGTAACCGGAAAAGACAGCGAGTGAGATGATATGAAGAAAGATCATTAGAATTGAAGCTCGCTTGCAAGATAGTCGCCTCTGGTACCAACGAAGGTGGGAGTAAGGAAAAGTATTTCCTTTCATAGTATTGATGATCATCCCACACAATAATCTACAGGGGAAAAGGTGGACTTGAAGAAAAGTATCATCTCGTCTTGCGGGCCAAGAAGGAGCAGATCTTGATGCTACTAGACACAGCTATGCGAGATAGAGCTGCCGTGTAACGTACTGCTTTAATCCAAGGAACGTGTGTTCAAAAAAAAACACCTTTTTCTCACTCACTAACTCACACATACAGTGCTGTCCAGGCAGCCCATAGTTATGTCGGTTTGAAGACCGTGCACCGCGTATGTTTACATGGTGATGTATGGTCTAGGAGAGATGTCCTGTGCGGACCAAACTGAGAAGGATCCATGAAGTCATTTTATGTTAACCAATAGGAGGCTTGACTGAATGACTATCGGAAGAGAACCATTCAGGAGAGCTATTTTTTAACCTTTACTCATCGCCGAGCCCCATACTCTCATCTGATTTAGGGGAGGGGGAGGCACCGTTACTACGAGATGGCTCGTGGCTCCTGCTTTTCAGATGAACGAATTGAGGCGGCAATACTGCAAATGATGGAGAGAGCGCACTCGAGGGCGAGCATTTGCCATTGGTGATTACCCAAGTCAGGAAATGCACCTTTAGTAGGAGGACAAAAAAAAAAAAAAAAAAAAAGGAACGACACAGAGATCTCCAAGAGAACTTTAGAGGCTCAAGAGTAAGTTGGATCATTGTCGGTAGACATTTGATGACTCTGACAGGAACACCGCCATTAGGACAACATCCCCAGGGCAACAGGGGGAAGCTATACAGGTAAGGGTACAGAGCAGGTTGAGATGGCAACTGTTACTCTCTTTAGACACATGGTTGATGATGCAACAGAACAGCTGGTGATCTCCTAGGCTCCAATAAATGATATTGTCTTTGCAGGGATGGACCCCGAGATCGCAAAGATGAGCGTAACGCGTCCGATAGCTGTCCAAGGGATTGAAGCGCATGTGAACTGATTTCATTTTCTCCAAGATAAGGATACGGATTAGAATATGATCTAACGGTCTGATATTGGAAGGAATGAGTTGCTCAGTTGACATTTCCTGGGCACGAGAAGCAACGTTTGGTCTTTTGAACTCTTAAAGTCTCGACCCAAAGGGTCACACCGCTAGCGGCTACGGACAAAGAGGGCATGGGCAGATGAGAGGCGGTTCCGTTCAGGAACATGCTGCAGCACTCAACGACAAGCAAGACGAGAAGGAAACAAATAAAGACACAAGCAGATGTGCACATGAGAAGCATAGAGAACGAACCAATGATGGACACTGAAACACCGAGGTTGAGTCCTATGGCGTGCGTGAGGACAAAAAAAAAAAAAAAAAACTGAACAACGCGTTTCTAAAGTTTCTTCTGGGAGGTCCCCTCATTTGGGAGAGGCGTAGAAACTATGGCTAAGGAAAACTGGTATGGCCCTCCTAACTTGTAGAAATCACCCCTGTTCCATCCTTTTTATCATCCAGCTGTAGCTTTGATTTAATACTCAGAAAAAAAAAAAAAAAGACAAATATTTGACCAAAATGAAACAAAGCTCGGTAAGAGTAGGGGTTTTTTTTTTTTTTTTTTTGCCGAAAATGCTTGCAATGGTTATTCTAGCATTTTTGTGTGTGTCTTTATTTGCTCGTCCAAATGATAACTTCAGACTAGAGCTTTAAGCCTGCTTGCGGCGGAAGGAGCAGCCTAAAAGACAAATAAATAAATAAATAGACAAATTTAAAATTGTGTTAAAAGAAAAGTATCTCACGCGAAAAGACAGTGGCCTCTCACTGCAATACAAAATTGTAACATTGCTTCCTTTGTCTAAACTACAACTTACCCTCGGTCAAGCGGGTGATACCACCGGTGGGCTGGGCAAGAACGTTGGCGCAGCTGGAGCACATGACGACAGTCTGGGCGTGCGAGAAAACGGTGGTGATCTGGACGCAGCCCTGTTGTTGAGAAGGAAAAAGAAAAAGGGAGGGGGGGGGGCGACTGCATTAGTAGACTGTAGGTGGGGAAAAAAGATATAATCGATGGGAAGAGAAGGCTCTCTTTCCCTTTCCCTTCTGTTCAATTTCCCGAACCTCCTTGTGATTCCATTTGCCCGCCTCAGGCGCACATGGGTGCCGCAGTCGACATAGATTGTGGTGCTTCCAGGAAAATCCAGCAAAACGATCGAGGGTTGCGTTATTGAAGAGTAGGTCGATAAATCCCTTTTCCTTTCAAAATCAAAAGCTGGCAGGATTGCAGTAGCTGTCTGAAGTTTGTCGACAATCTGTTCCTTGCTCTTTCATGGTCTGGATCCACTAAACATCAGCCAGGATACCCTCTCCTTGAGATACAAAAAAGGGCCATAAGACTTACAGGGCACTTGACATCCATGAAGTAAGAGTTGGGAGACTGCACGAGTCTCTTCAACTTGTGGGTCTTCTGCTCAAGAGCGTGGGAAGGGTTCAACAAATCGACGGCCAACTAAGGGTAGATTGGGAAGTTGCAAGCGATGGTTGATTAATCCTTCTGATGCTTTTCCTTTTTTTTTCTTTCTTTCTTTCTTTTGCTGAAGAGGATAGAGCTCTGTTTGTTGTTCCAGTCAAGGATGCATCCTGCATGAGTTTGTTTCAGTGGGGGGGGGGTCATCGTGCTGGGTGAGAGGACGCCAAGGGTGTGGTCATTAAGGATAGACTGGCTGGGAGCGATTGGTGTGTCAAAGATCAAAGGTTCGACATGGATTTTGGTAATCGTTCGTTTTTTGACTTCACTTCAGAGTCATGCCGCTATTGGGGTCGTACGGTTGATTTTCATCATGGTTGATAGATTCGAGTCAGCTGGCTCATAGGTTCATCCTCTATTGCTGATCTCGTAAACGGAGAAAGGAAGCCAGAGAGTTTTGATGGTCCCATTGGCCTTCATTCTCTCCAGAGATGCTCCATTGCCCTCTTTCCTCGAAAAAATTTTCATCCATGGCCATATCTCTGATGGTAGGGTCGGGCAAGCGGGTCGAATAGGCGCTGGATCGGCGACAGATGTATGTGATATCGACAGTATTGTCGTTGGATGGATCCTGATAGCTCGTGGATCCAATATGGATCGATCTGGTTCCAGTGAGTTGCACACGTGATGGATTTCCCTCCCAGAGGATAACGCACCATCTTGTCTTTTTGTGGAAAGGAAAGGGAGGAATCGCGCCACGCACACCGGAGCGGAAATTTTAATCGGATTGAGGAAAGCCACACACTACTCTTTTCCTCCCCCACTCTCTCACTTGGACGCGTTCTACAATGCTCCTCCAAGGACGTTTTAGCTCGAAACGACCCTCTTGCTGCACAAACACACACACAGCCCAAAGCATAGCATGGTATTTAAACACTCTATTGGCCTATTTCTAAAAAACCTATATTAGCCATTCTTGGGTCCATTGAATCCCATCATCGACATGGTTCTCTCTTGCTCATTATTCATTATTGTCCTCTCAAACTCAGAGCATTGCCACCAAAGCAACCAACACAGCCTGCAGTCCAAGGATAGAAGGCCCAGAAGACCTCGTCACGACTCCCTTACTTGCACCACTACCACCATTACTCGCCGTCCCAGTTCCACTCTTTTCTCCTGTGTTCTGGTCCTTGGCCGATGAACATCCTTGATCAGACGACTTTGTCGGCGTCACCAACTTGGCCATCCCGTTGAAACTACAGGTCGCCGCGGATTTTTTGCCAATGTTGGTATAGTAATAGTTGTACATGTACGAAAGCTTTTGTGGGGCAGAACAAGTCGAATATTTGCCATAGACACCCGTCTTGCCGTTGGTACTGATGTCATCACATGAAGTCATTCCACAGATTGTGTTGAGGAGGGTTCCCAAACTTTCTGTCGTTGCCACTGCTTGATCCGATGCTACACAAGTCAAGGAGGAAACCATACAATCACAAACTGCACTCGAAGGCATTGGAGGTAGCTTGACATTCGGCTCCCAGGTAGAAGAAATCTCTGGACATTTCGAGAGTGGTTTCTTTTCATTATACGAATCCATCTTGACTCCTTGAGGACGCAACGAGACGAGACTACTCTTGAGGTTATTGTAGTCGGACAATGGTCGGACACTATTATCGGGATTGATCTTGACAAGGCCATAGTTATTATCCTCTTGGGACCATTCATAGACAATCCCTCCCGACCAGTTTCCTGTCATATCTGGGCCCAAGATGGACTTGACCTCTGGAAAGGCTCGGGGTGTGACCAGGTTACAACCAAACTCGGACAGGAACACGGGAATGGAATACGAGGCGATCTCAGCGGTCCTCTCCGCATAGCCAGAGGTCTTGTAAGTCACATCTGAGCCGCACCACTCATACAAGTTGATCCCGAAAAAGTCGATTCGTTCCTCTTCCTTGTCTCCACAATTAAAGTAAGCCTGGATCTGGAGCCGGATATCTGGATCATCGTTGTTAGCATATCCCACGGGAATCTTGCGACTCGATGTTGTGCTGATGTAATTCTTGCTGTCCCGCAAAAGGGCCTTGACGTAGGCGCTCGCCACAGTCGTTAATTTGTCATTGGTGACTTCGTTCCCGACAAAGAAGCCTAGCGTGTTTGGGTAACCCTTGAAAGCATCGATGGTCTTACGAACGTTGTTCCAGATATCGACGGTGTACTCTGGGTTATTACGAACGATTGAGTGTTTTGGGACGGCTAGATCGAGAATCAAGTAGATTCCGGCGTCTGCAAGGGCTTTCATGCACTCATCATGGTTCGAAGCTGGATCGACCTAGAGTATGAGCCAAATTGAAATCGTAAATGACCGACATGGTCCCGAGAAAAAAAAAAAAAAAAAAAAAGTACGTAATGAGTAAAAAGTTAGGACAACAAAATACAATCCAAGGCAGTACGTATCCTTTTTCTCCCTTTTTTTGGACTAGGACGAAATCGCCTTGTAGTCAGATCTTGGAATCTCGCCTACATAGCAGGGAGATCGGGCAATACGTACCTGATACACACGGACAGTGTTAAGTCCAAGGCCCTTCATAAGAGCTACATCGCGTTTACAATCTTCGGGTTTAGCTAGAGGGTCGGTGAAGCCGACTGAGAGTGTCCTTGGTTGGTATGCAACGCCCTTGATAAAGAATTGGTCCTTGGTGACCGAATCAAAGAACTTGGAACCTTTGATCACGATTGGATTGAGGGCAAGCGCTTGACCTAAAGAAAGCAGTGCCACTGTCACCGCCGCCGCTGTTGCCAAGAGAGGCGGAGTCTTCCCTGCCAGTTGAACCATGAAATCCGCGGATAAGGAGTACGTAATGGTTTAAATAGATGGCAATCCGGAAATGGCGGGAAACACAGACAAGAATACTTCACCCACAACAATAACAAAAAAAAAAAGAAAAAGTGTCGATGTCAGGAGGACAGGACCGGTGATTATGTGATGAAGTTGATAAAGGTGATGATGCACTTGTGTTTGTTGATAGTCGCGTTTGAGAAACGGGGACTGGATTATTAATAGTAGAGACAGGCAAGTTGACTGTACTCGTGATGGCCGTGGTGGGACGATTTATGTTTAGCAAATGACAAAGAAGGCAATCCCAAAGAGTCGGAGTCGGCAAGAGAAGGGGGAATTCGTTAGCAGTTGGGAGAGAGAGAGAGAGAGGAAAGGAGAAAAAGAGAAAATAGCGGACAAGAGATAAACAAAGTAGTGGATACTGCGGAAGAACATTGACCATATTTAAACAGACCTCCTCCTGTTCGTACAATGGATAGCTCAAAGGGTCACCCAGTCCCGAGAATCATACGTGGCAGGTATCCAGCACGGCAGTTTATTCCAAGTTGATCACAGAGCTGTTTCGCTTGCAATATGATGCAACAGGTGTCCCTTTCCTCCGTTGGTCAATTGTCGCTGCCTCTTGTTTTTTCTCTCTCTTCATTTGCCACGAGGGAGAGTGGAGGAAGGTGGGCTCGAGTAGAACAAAAGGTACATATTTCCCAAGGGTCCAAGACGGAGGCGATCGCTCAGTGTGATTCTGTCTGGACCGACCTGGACGTGTGGTTGTCGGAATTAGGATCAGATAAGATACGAATCTTGTTCGAGGACCGTTCCCCTTTGTGGAGTTGTTACAATAGCCCTCCGGGTAATGTGCGGGTCGTTTCTCTCTCTCTCTCTCTCTCTCTCTCTCTCTCTCTCTCTGTTTGATCGGAGACAATTAAGCAGACAGCTCTTTTTTTTTTTTTTTTATCTGAGGAACAATACTCCTGATTGTCGCTAACATTCGATCACCTTCCTATCCTGGGGACATCAGAGTTAGAACCCCCTCCCCCCCTCTCACTCTTGATATACCTGAAAAAAAAAAAAAAAAAAAAAAAAGTTAGGTGCAGTAGTCCTATGCTTGACATAGTCATGGACAAGGTCCTTTCTTTTGCAGAAGTAGGATCTCCAGGATTCTGGTGTTCTTTTTCAAATATAAATATATTCCCGGGCTTAACATTTTTGGAGCACTCTGAACTGGTCGGATGTAGTAAGCGATCCACGAGATGCCTCTCCGAGAATTCGAGGAAAGCGGAAAAATTTCATGCAAATCAGGGCGGGCATTACAAGAGTAAAACAACCAAGGAGGGTACCTTTTTTTTTTTTTTTTTTCTTTTCTATTCAGAGAAGTAGAACTGTGCTGATTTTCTGGCGGGAGGTAGGAATAGGAAAGTAAGGAGACGCCGAGCCTCACTTAGCCCTAATAAGCTAAAGCCCAAATATTTCTAGGGTCGCAATTGTCAGACAGAAAAAAAAAAAAAAAAGGGCGCGCCCAGGTGGGGCGTCGAGCAGGGCGTCGAGCAGAGCAGCGGCAACAGGAGCAGAGAGAACTGAGGAGATTTAACACTCTCTCTCGACGGACTCATTCGTCCAACCAAGGTTACTTTCCCAAAGAGAAATGCATCAGAGCCATGAACGAGAAAGTCCTTGTGAAAGTGAGGAAGGAGAAAGGCAAAGGCAAGTGGTACGGAGAGGCTGAGGCCTAACATGGCGATAATATAGTGCACACAGAAAACTCAAACGACAAAAATAAAATCTCCACGCCCTGCTTATTCCTTTGTTCTCGGTAATACAAAGACGTTATTTACTTGTGTCTATTGAATTGATCTGAGAGAGAGACAAGGGCTCAGGGTACCCTGATCTACCATTGAGAAAGAGAGAGAGAGAGAGAGCAGCTCCTGCTCGTGCCAGTCAGTCTCTCATCCTTTTCTTACTGTTTACTGTTGCTGTTGTTGCTCAGTGTCTACAGTTGGAGCAAGAAGAAAAATGGCACGAGAGCGACAGGGAGGCAAACGGACACAGCACCTGGAATAGAGAGATAGAGAGAGTAAAAAAAAAAAAAAAAACGTGCTCAGTGATTCCAGCGATTCCAGTGCGTGGTACGCATTTCATTTCGGGTTGATAGATTGCCCTCTCAACAATCTCCCACAACCTGTCATTGGAGAGAAGGAGAAAGAAAGAGAGAGGGAGAGAGAGAAAAAAAGAGAGCTCAACACTCAATGCGTGTGTTTGTGTGTCCCGTTTAGACTTATAATTCCGTCTCAAGCCCACCTGTCTGGTCGCCCTGCAAAAATGACCCCCTTCGGTTCTTGTCCTATCAGTGCTCGAATGGGGATCGTGTGCGTACTTCTCGCGAGTGGGAAAGAGCGAGGGAATGGGGATGAGGAGGAGAGGGAGGAGAGGGAGGGTGGAGGCCCGCTCTCCCCGAGACAGGTCTACAGCAATGCAACAGAAATAGAAATCCAGGGTCAGGTCAGGCACAGGTCCGAGGGCGACAGATTTTCCTCATCCCGAGAGAGGGGAGAGGTTCCAACAAGTATTGTATGTACCCGGCGAAGATCATTTGCTATTCGTTGTTTAGACTAAACGTACTAGCAGCTATTGTGTGGTCAGAGCTTGGGGACCCAACTAGTGAACAACAGACACCATTTTATCGAAAACCGAGAAAAAAAGACTTGGTCCAGTTGAGCTGTCTGTTCAACACGAGGGGCAAAGTGAACAGGGTTGGACAGACTGCCGGCCTGATAGAGTGCGTGAGTGCCGGGTGTGGGTTGTGTGTTTGTGGGCGTCAATTTGGAGCCCGAGGCAAAGAGTGCGTGCACTCTTGAAAAAGACAGAGCAGGCGATTACGAGTCGGTAATAGGAATGACCAATCCACGTTCCATCCGGCGAGCATTTTATTTTTTTTGTGTGAAATTCAGGCACAGGCATAGTCCACCTCGCGCAGTCTCACGAGAACTGAGGAAATATCCCGGACGAGGTACAATAAGTCCAGGGCGTACACAACAACCATAACAACAACAGCAGCAGACAGCGTGTCTGTTACTCTAGACACCAGCTCACCTGGCCCTTTTTTGCTGTCTATCCCTCACTCACACATTGGCGCAAAAACACACACACACACACACACACACATACTCACACACACTCACACTCACTCACACTTTGGTAGGCAAGCTCAGACTCGCAATGTCAAAACAACACAAGACATCCCTGGCCAGCGGATCCTGCAAACCAGATAGGCCCCACAGAGTGGACAAGCGAGAGAAAGTATGAGAGAGAGAGAGAGAGAGAGAGAGAGAGAAAGAGTGGCGGAAGATGCAGACTTGTCAAAAGGAGAACAAGAAAAAATAGAGTGGACAGGTGAGAGGCGGAGAGGGTGATGGCTCGGCTGAAACGCGAAGTAGCATTCGGAAATAGGATAAAGAATGCACGCGTCCATTCTCTATCATCCGTCGTCCATCGCGGGAGATGAACGCGGCGAAGGAGGTGAACTAGGGGCAATGATGCCCAATTGCAACAGCGGGGGGGCAATATTCGCTGGAGCGACTATTTCCAACTCCACTCTTGGATGGAGAAGGTCCGCGGCCAGGGCTTTGTTGTTGTTTGGCTCTAGGACAGTGGGGCAAGAAGAAAAGAAAAATCAAGATAGAAACAAAGAACGAGAGAGGTGCTGAGGATAACGCATGGCTGAATGCTGACGCGAGCGCATGTGGGATGCGAGAGTGAGATTAAAAGAGAGTGAGTAGAGGGTGTGAGGCAAGAGAGAGGGAGAGAGAAGGGAAGAGAGAAAGAGAGAGAGAGAGAGAGAGAGAGAGAGAGATAGAAGGGAAAGTGGAGCGGGGAGAGAGGCTCACACACAAACCCTCTTTCAAAACTATTCTTGCCCGAAGCTGAATGTGGATGGGCCGAGGGTTAACCAGTCCCCGTCTTGCGGAGGCATTCTTTGTTCCTCTGCGGGGCCCTTTTTTTTCTCTCTCTCTCTCTCTCTCTCTCTCTCTCTCTCTCTCTCTCTCTTCTTTCTTTCTTTTCTCTCTTTTCCTCTGTCTCTCTTGTCCTCACGAGTCCCCCTTCCTTCTTCCTTCCTCATTCCTCTCTCTCTTTCCATCTTTCCTCTTTCTCTACCCCCGTTCCTCTTTATTGACGACTCTAACCACGACCACGATCACGCCAAATACTCTCTCAACGGCTCACTCCTAGACATTCCTTTACCACGCACATCTACACAGCGCACGACCACACCTCCCCTTCACCACCTCTTTACTCCTTATACACATTCATACGTACCTTTTCCATAACGACTCCTTTTCTTTACCCCTTTCTCCCCTAGCCCACGTTCAACCAGAGGATTGTATTTGACACCACCTCCACCAACTTCCACCAGTCGCGATACAGTCAGCATTCAGTCAGCATAGCAGAAGCAAACAGGTAACCAACCCACAGCAGCCGCCACACTCTTTCGTCCTCTAACTTCTATCCACTCTCTCTCTCACTCGCACACACACTCTCTCATACGTTTTCTCTCTCTCTCTCTCTCTCTCTCTCTCTCTCTCTCTCTCTCTCTCTCTCTCTCTCTCTCTCTCTCTCTCTCTTATACTCGCACTCTCTCCTTCTTTCTATCCGCCTGTCCCTGGTCAATCGCTAGTGAGAAAGGACGAGGGTATGTGGAATCAAAGAAAGGAAGAGTGAGTGTGAGTAGGCGAGTGAGTGAGTGAGTGTGAGTGAGTGAGTGAGTGTGAGTGAGTGAGTGAGAAAGAGGAAGAGAGAACAAAGGCGAGTGAGTGAGTGAGTGTGAGTGAGTGAGTGAGAAAGAGGAAGAGAACAAAGGCGAGAGAAAAGGCGATTTTTATCAGTCTCCATCAGTGATGAACGGACTTTTGATGATCGCTGCCCTGGCAATAAGCACTGCTGTCCTAAAAAGCTAACAGATTGGCTCTTTTTTTTTTATCTCTTACTCTCTGTCTCTTCGGTGCGCCAATCCGCTCGATTCATTTCATTTCGACTCGTCTCTCTCTCTCTCTCTCTCTCTCTCTCTCTCTCTCTCTCTCTCTCTCTCTCTCTCTATTTCTCTGCCCGGTGCTCCTCTCCTTTCTGTGTGTTCTACCGCTTCTTTGCTCTTACTCCACCTCGTACCTTCCACTGTTTCTCTCCTCCACCACAGATCTCTTCTCCCGTTCTCTCTCCCTCCAACCCACCTCCCCCCGCATCCTAGAACGAGAGCATTGCTATGGAGCCTAGTGGCCGTCCTGCCCCTCCCTCGCCAGGGCACCGGAGACCAATCCCGCCTCGCATGAATTCCAACGGTAGTGTCGCTGTTGCTATTGATCCACCTTCACCTTCACATCAGCCGCACCAGCAACAGCGGCCACCCAATCCCCGGTTACCATCACATGAGCGACGCCCTTCCCCAGCCATGTCTCCCTCGCAGCGTCCTTTTCACCAGCCCCAGCAGCAGCCATTCCAGGGCTCGCCTGAGAGCCACCAATACCCTCCTAATTCCTATCCTCTCAGGGACCTGCAACCGTCGTCTGCTCCACAGCCTATTGGGTTCCATCCCAATTTTTCGGCCAGTGACCTGCGCAACAACCAGTTTAATAATCACCACTATGGCCCAGGGCTCAGTGGCGTTGAATCTGAAGATGAGAGTCTGTACTCTCATCAGCTCCCTCACAACCGTAGAGACACCACCTTTTCATCCTCATCCCAACACTCTCTTTTTCCGCTCGCAGGTCGAATGCAAGATGATGAGAGCGATGGTATGTTGTTCATCTGACTTTATTTTTTTTTCGAATCATCTCCCCTTCTCCCCTTCTCCCATCTCCCTCCTTTTTTTTTTTTTTTTTTTTCAGAGTCTATTGGAACCATAGGGAAGAGAAGAACTATGTTCGATAACATGCGCTGCGTGATATCGAGAGCAGTGACTCTCCTGGATTGCTCTGATCTGCTCCCTTGATCCTTCATTTCCCTGGAGACACGAGGAAAAAAAAAAAAAAAAAGAGGGACTGGGGAAATGAGAGAGCAAAGGAGAGAGATAGACAGATAGTGGGAGGAAGGACAAGTGTGGCGCTTCTTTCCCTACATCTTTCTCTTCTCTGTCCCTGATCGGTGTTTGGATTTCTCTCGGCCCGCTGCACCTGTCGTTGCACTTTCCCACTGTTTGTCGCTCTTATTCTTGTTGTTGGCTCCGCCCAATTGACCCTTCTCTGCTCATATGGCTCTGTTCGATCGGCTTTCTAACTGACTTTTTTCTCTTTTCTGTTCACCCGCGTCAATCCGTGCCTATCCGCGTCTGCCTTTCTGTCCACCTGCACACACCCCACCTCCTCTCTCTCTCCACCCCCCGCCCCCCACTCCCTCTTCCTCACCCCACTTAGCCGACCAACGCGGCCGCTACTTCAATGGCAAGAATGGAGGTCATGACAAGGGCAAGGGCCGTATTGGTGCTTCAGAATCAGACTCCGAGACCTTTGACTCGCGCATGGAGGGATATAAACCCAATGCTGGACACGACATTGACCTCTTTGGGCCTTTCAGAGGACCCGACGATGGCCGTTACACTGGCTTCTCACCCTCATCGGAGGCCCTGCTCACTCTGATCGAGAACAAAAGGGGCGCTCTCCCAGGCACTCAGTACAAGCTCGAGAATGGGCCCCAGGGAGGCAATCATATGGCCGATCCACATCATCCCCACCCCGCGAGTCTATACCCCTCCTGGACAATCGAAAAGGGCGTTCCTGTGACGAGAGAAGAGATTGAGGGCATTATGCTCGATCTCACAAGAAAGTTTGGTTTTCAGCGAGACAACATGAGGAACCAGACCGAGGCTTTCTTGACCATGCTAGACTCGAGAGCTTCTAGAATGCCTCCCGTGCATGCACTCACCACTATCCATGCCGACTATATCGGAGGAGAGAATGCCAACTACCGTAAATGGTACTTTGCTGCGCAGCTCGACCTTGACGACCACATGGGATACCACTCTGCTCCAGGAAAGAACAAGCGCGTCAACCGCAACTCGATGGCCCCCCAGCCCGGAGCTACATACCAAGAGACGCACGAGTCCCTGGCGATGGCAGAACATCACTGGAAGGCCCGTATGGCTCGCATGTCCCACTTTGACCGTGCTCGTCAGGTTGCTTTGTACCTTTTGCTCTGGGGTGAGGCGTCACAGATCAGATTCTTGCCCGAGTGTCTGTGCTTCATCTACAAGTGTGCCGAGGACTATTATCTCTCACCCGAGTGCCAGCAAATGATTCACCCAGTTCCTGAAGGTCAATACCTGCGCACCATTATCACACCCCTTTATCGGTTCATCCGTGATCAATCCTATGAAGTCCAAGGAGGCAAATACGTAAAACGGGAGCGCGACCACAACAAAATCATCGGATACGACGACATTAACCAGGCCTTCTGGAGCCCCGACGGCATGTCTCGCATTCGTCTCAAGGACAACAAGCGACTCCTTGACATTCACATTGGCCGACGATGGAGCGCTCTGAGTCACATCAACTGGGACATCTCCTTTAGAAAGACCTACATCGAGAAGCGAACATGGCTCCATATTGCTGTCAACTTTACTCGTATCTGGATCATCCACATTGTCATGTACTGGTACTTTACCGCCTACAACGCACCCTTCCTTTACTTGAAGGACGGAGAAGTTGATACAGGAGTCCAGTGGTCGGTGGTCGCTCTCGGTGGTGCCATTGCTACGTTGATCATGCTCGTGGGCGTCTTTTGCGAGTTTATGTTTATCCCATTGACGTGGTCCAACTCTGCAATGCTGATCCGCCGACTCGTCATTCTGTTGATTATCCTGATCCTCAACGTTGCCCCTGCAGTCTATGTTTGTGTATACAACCGTACAGGATCTGTCTCCAAGATTGTCGGCATGTCTCACTTTGGCGTCTCTCTCATCACCTCGATCGTGTTTGCCATTATCCCTTCAAATCAACTCTTTGGATCACCTTCCAAGACCTCTCGCAAGAATTTGGCCTCCCAGACGTTCACGGCCTCATTCCCAAAACTACAGGGCACCGATCGTTTGCTCTCTGTCTTTCTCTGGTCGCTTGTCTTTGGCTGCAAATTGGTAGAGTCGTATTTCTTCTTGTCCAGGTCCTTCCGTTCGCCACTTGAGGCCCTTTACGCGGAACGCATTGGCAATTGCAAGGACAAGTTCTTTGGAGAGACGCTCTGCATGTACATGCCAGTGTTCACGGTCACGGTCATGTTTATTGTTGACTTGGTTCTCTTCTTCTTGGACACGTATCTCTGGTACGTCATCTGGAACACGGTCTTTGCTGTTGGACACTCGTTCAAGATTGGTATCTCCATCTGGACGCCCTGGCGCACTATCTTTTCACAGTTGCCCAAGAGACTTTACGCCAAATTGCTCGCGACTGCCGACATGGATGTCAAGTACAAGCCCAAGGTGCTCTGTTCTCAGATCTGGAACGCAATCGTCATCTCCATGTACCGCGAGCATCTCTTGTCGATTGAACATACGCAGAGACTGCTTTACCAGCAGACTCCTACAGAGAGCGACAACAAGAGAATCCTCAAGGCTCCCATGTTCTTTGTCGCCCAGGAGGACTCTTCGGTCAAAGCAGAGTTTTATCCTTCTCACTCTGAGGCCGAGCGACGCATCTCATTCTTTGCTCAATCTCTGGCCACCCCAATCCCCGAGCCCATTCCTGTAGACCAGATGCCTTCCTTCACTGTCTTGGTACCCCATTACTCGGAAAAGACACTTCTCTCTCTGCGAGAGATCATCAGCGTCGAGGACCAGAACACGCGAGTGACCCTTCTCGAGTACTTGAAGCAGTTGCACTCGGTTGAATGGGATAACTTTGTGCGGGACACAAAGATCCTGTCCGAGGAGTCCTCGATTCTCAAGGGTGTGAGCCACTTTGGCATTGATGACAAGGAAAGCCATCGAGACATGGACAAGCTCAACAATGATGATCTCCCCTTTTACAGCATTGGTTTCAAGTCTTCCTCACCCGAGTACACGATCCGTACCCGTATCTGGGCCTCACTCCGAGCTCAGACCTTGTATCGCACTGTCTCTGGATTCATGAATTATGCCAAAGCGATCAAGCTCCTGTACCGAGTTGAGAATCCCGAGATGGTGAATCAGTTTGGAGGCAACGGCGTTCGACTTGACCGTGAACTGGACCGACTCTCTCAGCAAAAGTTCAAGTTTGTAGTGTCGATGCAGCGATACACCAAATTCAACAAGGAGGAAGCCGAGAATGCCGAATTTTTGTTGCGTGCCTATCCTCAGCTTCAGATTGCCTATCTGGATGAACGCCCACCAGAGGCCGAGGGAGAAGAACCAGTGGTGTATTCGGTCCTGATCGACGGCAAGTGCGAAATCATGCCCGATGGAAAGAGGAGGCCCCGTTTCCGTGTCCGCCTTCCCGGTAACCCAATCTTGGGAGACGGTAAATCCGACAACCAGAACCATGCTATGATCTTTGCGCGTGGTGAGTACATCCAGTTGGTCGACGCCAACCAGGACAACTATCTGGAGGAGGCTCTCAAGATCCGCAGCGTGCTCGGTGAATTTGAACAGCTCCACATGCCCTTGGTTTCGCCCTATTCTCCTCAACTGTCATCCAAGGATGTACCTGAGCCTGTGGCGATCGTTGGAGCACGCGAGTATATCTTTTCGGAAAACATTGGTGTCATGGGAGATGTTGCTGCAGGAAAGGAACAGGTTTTTGGCACATTGACACAACGTATGATGGCCAGGATTGGTGGCAAGCTTCATTATGGACATCCAGATTTCCTCAACTTTATCTTTATGACCACTCGTGGAGGTATGTCTTTTATCGATTTTTTTTATTGTTATCTTAATTGTGAGAGAGAAAGAAGAAAAGAAAGAGGGCTTGCGCTCAAATGCTGCAGCATGCTGAGCAAAGCAAAAAGAAGAAATATTGATTAACGAAACGTTTCGCTCTTATTTATTTCGTTTTAGGTGTGAGCAAGGCGCAAAAGGGCCTCCATTTGAACGAAGATATTTATGCCGGCATGGCAGCCTTCAAGCGTGGTGGACGGATTAAACATACGGAATACTATCAGTGCGGCAAGGGTCGTGATCTTGGATTCGGTTCGATTCTCAACTTCAACACCAAACTCGGCACTGGCATGGGTGAACAAATGTTGTCTCGCGAGTACTACTATCTAGGAACACAACTCCCCCTAGATCGATTCCTCACCTTTTATTATGCACATCCCGGATTTCACATCAACAACATCTTTATCATGTTGTCCGTCCAGTTGTTCATGTTGTCGATGATGTTCATTGGCTCCATGGCTTCGACGGTCGATATTTGTATGGACATTGCTCAGGATGGATGTGTGAACCTTGTGCCCGTGTACGACTGGATCAAGCGCTGTGTGTTGTCGATTTTTACCGTGTTCTTTATCGCCTTCTTGCCTCTATTCTTCCAAGAGTTTATGGAGCGTGGATTCGCAAGGAGTCTTCTCCGACTTGGCAAGCACTTTATGTCTCTGTCTCCCCTCTTTGAGGTGTTTGTGACTCAGATCTATACCAACTCTATCCTGACCAACTTGAGCTTTGGAGGAGCCCGCTACATTGCTACAGGAAGAGGCTTTGCGACCACAAGAACACCCTTTACTCTGCTCTACTCTCGATTTGCAGGACCATCTCTCTACCTGGGCATGCGCACGCTGTTGATGTTGATCTTTGCATCCTTGACGATGTGGGTGCCTCATCTGACCTACTTCTGGGCCTCGGTCCTGGCGCTCGTCATTTCACCCTTTATCTTCAACCCACATCAATTTGCGTTTACCGAGTTTATGGTGGATTATCGTGAGTTCTTGAGATGGTTGTCTCGAGGAAACTCGAGAACACACGTCTCCTCTTGGATCACTTACTGTCGAGCCATCCGTACACGAATCACGGGTTACAAGCGCAAGCGACTAGGTCACCCCTCAGAGAAACTTGGTGGAGACATCCCCAAGGCAAGCTTTACAGTCATCTTTGTATCCGAGATTGTGTTGCCGTTTGTCCAGGCCGCGCTCTGTGTGATCTGTTATATGTTTGTGCGCTCGTTCCCGGATGGAGTGACCTCTCAAGGTGCAGCGATCTATACCAGTGGTTTGTTGCGAGTCGCTGTCTTTTCGGTTGGACCCATGGCAGTCAACGCAGCGTTGCTGGCAGGTCTCTTTGGTCTCTCTTTGGTCTTTGGTCCCTTGATGAACATGTGTTGTGTCAAGTTCGGATCAGTCATGGCCGCGATTGCTCACGGTGGTTCTGTGTTGACATTGATTGGTTTCTTTGAGGCGCTGTGGGCCCTTGAGGCATGGAAGAGTTCAAATGCAGTTCTGGGTGTGATTGCAGCGATTGCAGTTCAACGGTTCTTGTTCAAGGTTCTGATCACAATCTTCCTAACCCGTGAGTTCAAGCATGACGAGACGAACCGAGCCTGGTGGACTGGCAAGTGGCATGGACGAGGCCTTGGTTCACATGCGATTTCTCAGCCGCTCCGAGAGTTTGTGTGCAAGATTATTGAGATGTCGATGTTTGCATGCGATTTCTGGATGGGCCATGTGATCTTGTTCCTGTTGTTCCCCATTTGTTTGATTCCATGGATTGATCGATGGCATTCGACCATGTTGTTTTGGTTGAGACCGAGCAAGCAGATCCGACCTCCTATCTTTTCAGCCAAGTTGAGATCCCAGCGACGACAGATTGCTTGGGGTTATGGATTCTTGTTCTTGATGATGATGGCTTGTTTTGTGATGTTGATTGTGGGGCCATTGGTGTTCTCGAAGTACCTGCCTCAGGATTTGGCCGAGAAAGTTCCTTTCTAGACTTTTTTTTCTTGCTTTCTTTCTTTCTTTCTATCACTGTAACATAGCCCCTTTGTCTCTCTTTCTTTTCTTTTCTTTTCTTTTCTTTTCTTTTTTTTTTTATCTTTCTTTCCTCTCCCATTTCATGTTCATTGATTTTGAACCCTGCATGAACACCACGCAAAAAAAAAGTAAAGTTAAAACTCCAAAAAAAATGCCGCTAGCTTCCATTGTGTACCTTTGGGTATAAAATATCAAGTACTATGACGATCACTCTGCCGCTCAACGGAAAGAGGGAGGTGGTGGCTGTGTAAAGTTCTCTCGTAGCTCTTCTTAGCATCTCGACATAGTGGCTTTGTTTCTGTTCCCTTCTCTCTCACCCTTCTCTCTCTCGCGTCATCCTTGAGAGTGTTCGGGAGACTTCCCACCAGTCGATGACGATCGTACGTGTTTTCTGGACAAGGCCTACTGTTTTCAGCTGTATCTGAAAAGGAAAAAAGGTACATACGCGGTCATAGCAAAGATGAAACCTCTCTGATTGGGCCTGCAATTGCTTGCTCTTTCTCTACAGAGCCACTCACTGTCAAGAACCAGCGTTCTTTGACGGTTTTTTTTTTTTTATTTCCGCGACTTGATGCCCTACCTCTTTGTTCGCCCGCTCATTTTTTTTTCCTTTCGCACTCGCACCCAAACACATACCCAATTGAACATCATTGACTCGAGCAAAAAAATTTTTTTTGAATATTTTTTTATATTGTTAAAAATTGAATCTATAGTCTAGGGTTGGCGAGGTGGGTATGTCGATCTAAGTCAATTAGATCAAGGGGATACTTGAAAGCTCTTCCCTTCATTTCATTCATCCAAGCTCGCACCAGGCGTTGGCCATTGAGGATTGAATAAAAAAAAGGTGTGTGAAGGAGCAGTGTGGATGCAAAGGGGATGAGAAATGAACTTGACTTTTTTGCTGTTTGTTTGCTTGCGAACCACCTTCTCGCGTTGATAATTTAGACCCAGTGCCACTCAATGTTCAAGATGCCAGTGTCGAGATGACCAAGCTTCTTGAAGGCAGCAGGAGAAAGATCAAGCGAACCCCAGGCACATTCGTCACCGGGGCACTTGTCAACAACACGAGCAACGACCGACTTGGAACGGTTGTCCTTGTTGGTGATACGGACCTTGCGACCGCAGACTGGGTTACCCCAAGAGGCAGAACCCATCTGGTGAGCGTTCAAGGCAACAACGGGCTCGACATTGCCGTTCCAGCTAATGTTGCAAGCTCCGTAACCGTGAGTGAACCAGGTGGCCTTGCCACGGTGGGTGACCGAGGAAGAAAAGGCATTGGCTGCCTTTATGGTCTTTTCCTCAGACTCGTTCTTGAGCTCCTTGGTAGAAGCAGCAACTGGCTTAACGACTGGCTTGGTGACAGTGCCAACGGTCTCAGTGGGGACAGCGGTGGTGGCAGAGACCGTAGCAGAGACCGTAGGGGTGGCGACCTCGGGGTCGATAGGGGCGGCGGTGGCCATGATGGCGGCGGCGGCGAAGAAAAGGATGGAGGTGAACTTGACCATGTTGAAGAGTGTTGGTTGGTTGATTGGTTGGTTGGTTGGGATTGTTACGAAAGTTGTGATGTAGCAAAGGATTTAGGAGAGTCGAAGATCGAGTAAGGTTGGATCGTAAACGTAGGTCGGGAAGGGAAGAGTTGGAGGGAGAGAGAGAGTTAGAGGGGAGGGGGGATTGTATAGTTGGGGTCGTTGCTAGTAATTGGGAGTGAAGACTGCACTGAAGAACAAAACTGGAGGTGGGAACCGATGGTTTTTATACATTTGACCAACCCCTGTGGCGACCAGACTTGCTCCGCACTTTCTTTAGCTTTCTTTCTCGGACTTTGAACGGCCGCAGTCAAAGTAACGAAAGCAACGCCCCTGGATTAATGTGGATCACCGCCTCACTTGGGTACCTGGAACCCTATTTCCCGCCAGCCTCTCACCAGTCTCTATCCGCTTTCTCTCTTCTCTCTCTTTCTCTCCTTCTCTCTCTATCTTTCACTACTTCCATCTCACTCGCCCTCACCTGGGCAAACGAAACAGACGGCGTTCGGAGAACAGCTAGGCCAGGGGCACGACTCGAGAAGCCAGAGAAAGACCTGCAGAGAAACGGCCGCCCCCCAACCACAACAAAGCACACAATTTTTTTTCAAGGGGCCTGGCGCCATTCCGATCCTTTGTCGTGGTCGGGTCCTAGCCCACAAAGACCTCCCTGGTTCGCTTCGTTTCAGTCCACAAGCGGCCTGCTTTTTCTCCCTCTCTCTGCTTTTCCTGCCTCTTCTTGATCTGAGGAGCTAGGCTGGAAACAGCGTGGCAGAAGCACGGGAAGGATCCAATGCCATGAGGCAGGGCCCGATCAAAAACTGCGTCGCCACGTTGTCAGATCCACTAGCACATGGACCTTTTTTTAGAGCCCGAGATTCCTCACTTTTCCCCTGATCTGTTCTCGCATGGGCTCCTCTACTCCTGGGCCACCTGTACCCTGGACCTGATCTGACACAAAAAACAAGCATGCTTTACAAGCTAGTAAAGGGGTACATACTGGGTCCCAGCGGGAAAGACTTTTAGAGTTTTACAAGAATCGCTACATAGGATCAGGAAAGGGCCAAGGTACCCTGGGCCTTTAGACATGTGTCAACTCTAAAGATCTTGAGACTCTCCACCCTCAATACCACAACGTCGCGCCCAACATGGGAGTAGACGTGAGAATGAGGCCTAGTGGTGGTGTGAGTAAGAGTAGGCATGAATCTGGATCCATAACCGACTCGGACAAACTGAGCTGTTCCAGTACAAACGTAGGAACCTTTCGAGATCCTTCATGATTTTTGCTTTTGGTTTCTACAGGCTCCCTCGCCTTTGGCTATCCCAATGGTGTAAGAGTGAGAATTTTCTCGACTGGCTATTGGGAGACGAGACGAAAAGAAAGTCACTGCAGGTCGTCGTCCTCCTCTCCTTCCTAGCCAACCCTGGACACCCACACGACCCAATGTGCAAGGGTATTGGACGCTGATAAGATACTTCTTCAAAGAGTTCGCAATCGACTCAATGGGACAAGGTCTTCCCTCAACCAGACCACTCGGGTTAGTTCATGATAGAGTTGGATCAAGAGCCTCTCGAGTCTCTTCATCTCGTCTCGTTGTAAACGCGTGTAAGCCTCTAGTCTTGGCCACCTCACTCAGCCCCTCACTTTCTGACTTCGGGTCCTCTTTCGGATCCATTCTTCAGTTTTTTCTTGACCTTCTAACAAGGATTAGGTACATGCACTGTACTTGAAAAATCAAGCTCAAGCTGGCGTAGTGAAAGAAAAGAGAATCGACCACGTTGGAAAGAAGAAAAGAGAAAAGCCGTTTCTTGACATTGATTTCTGCGGAATCTTGACGAGCCTTCTCGAGGTTTCGTCATGGTCCCCGACCTTTTTTTTTTTTTTTTTTTTTTTTTTCCGTCAAAACTGCACAGCTCTTTCGAATTACTACACCCATGTGTGTGTGTGTGTGTGTGCGCCCGTACATGCTGACAAAAGCTTTCTTTGCTGACCGACACAAAAAAAAGAAAAAAGAAAAAAGAAAAAAAGGACCAGCGGAGGATAAAGCTACGCAGACGCAGACCCGGTTGACATCTGCCCAGTCATCTGCGTAGCCGTTCTTCTCCTAGTTCCCTTTGAAAAAAAAAAAAAAAAAAAGTCAGACTCACGACAAACCTTACCCGGGATTTCGTTAGACCTGAGAGACAGCGTCATTGCCCCTGTCTGACACTGGCCTCTCTCCTTCTTCTTTTCTTTCTCTCTCTCTCTCTCTCTCTCTCTGAGGGAACCTTTGTCTGTAGGGCGGGGGGCAGATTTTGCACAGAGCACACATAGCACAGGGACGAATGCCAGTGTGTGTCTCTTAAGATCTAACGAATGCAGGGTCTAATGAGAGGCTGAGTTGATTCGCCTTCATGATCAAAAGGCCACTACTACATGCTGAGAGCCCTCAGGAATGCACGCAAACATTCCAGCCCAAGAAGAAGAAAAATACGACGGAGACACAGAACATGCCTAACAACAGAAAATAAAAATAAAAATAATGTATATCGGGTTGCGTTTTTTTTTTTTTTTTTTTTAGTAGTAGTATCTCTCTACTAGGGCTAGGGCCAACAGAAAGAAAGGGTATAGGGAAAGGTAGGTCCCAGGCCAACTTTCTGTTCTCACAGAGGACTGGTCAGTGGTTTTTTTTTCCTTTTTCTTTTTTTTTTCGCAGGAAGGATTTTCCCGCCAAATAGCTACAGAGAGCCCCGAGACTCTGATTGAGGCGGCAGTAGTATTTAGAACAAACGGAGACAGATGTACCTAACCGACCTCTCAAGGAAATAATGGATTCATCTTTGATGTGTTACTTGAGTCGAACTAATGTATTGGAAGGTATGAGGAGGAGGAGGAGGCTGTGGCACACACATTCATTCTCGGCGATGGTTGTGGGTTAAAAAAAGAAGAAAAGAAAGGAAAAGAAATGTGTATGCAGAACAAAAGAGTCTCATCAGGACTTGGGTTCACTGCACTCCAGCAAGCATCCACCATCGATCGCGAACGCCCAGCGCAGAGAAGGTTGTGCAGGGTCACCGAAACGAGAGTGAAGAGGGACCAATACTGTACGTAAGGTACAAAAGGCTTTTTTGCCCCCCAGGGATGGAAGGAGTGGATGGCCTTGGACCTGGACCAAACCTTCCTGGCGCCAGCCAACAAAACGACACGAGAGCTGGAATGTCTCCCGTCTCCCTAGGCCTTTAAGGGCGTAGACAGCAATCAGGAAGAATGATTCTACGATCGGGGAAAGAGAGAAAAATAGAAAGGATGTGTAGTTGACGCGACCCTCTCATCTGGGCCAGGCATGGGTTGTAGACTAGGGCGCGGGAAAACCTCGCCTAGCCTTCCCATCCTAGCTTGCACTGGTGGCGTACGGGACACGTGAATCCAAGAGAGAAGACGCAGCAGGAGAATAAGAGGAAGCTGACTTCCGCCTCCTTCTCCAACCAAACTGGTTTTCTTTTTTTTTTTTTTTTTTTTTTTTTTGCTCCTCTGCAGTGCGGGGCGTGTGTTAATAGTTCGTTTCTCTTCATGGGGAAGGTTGGAGGTGGATGCAGGCAGAGGATAATATAATTTCCCTCCTCTGATCGGGAGACTGACCAAACCCACGGACCCGAAGGCGGTTGGTTGGCCGATGCGGAGAGGGTGTAGAGCAAGGCAGGCAAGTAGTGCAGTAAGAACACGAAGACATGTCGGCTGGACTGCGAGTCTCTCTCCCTCGAGCCGCGCGCTCTACTCCGGTTCGAGTTTTTTTTTTTTTTTTATTTCTCCCAGGCGTCCGAATCGCGCAACATCCCCTCATCCTCCGCATTTCTGCCTTTGCCTTCAAGTCCTCCATCATCAACCCTTCTGTGCTACCCATTCCCTAACTCCGTCTACTCGACCAACTCATCCATGACCTCCATCACCACCAGCAAGCGCCTTGAGCAGATCAAGGACCACATTAGCGGTATTTTTTTTTTTTTTTTTTTATGAAGTAGCTTCCATAGTCAATTAGAATGCAAAGAGTACCCTTGGTGCTAAAAGAAGGTCCGCTTTTATTCTCTTCTCCTTTCCCCCTTTGGCTAGGATGTAGCTCTTCGCGTGAACACCTTATCCATCATCGGCATCCGGACGACGTTGTTATTGTCGCGTATGTTGGCTCTTTTTTATTTGCTATGATCGCACTGGCGAAAGGTTTGTCTTTATATCTTTCTTTCTTTCTTTCTTTTTAGCAATACTCTAAACAGGGAGCATTATCCTCTCTTCATTCTTTCTTGGACTCTATTTACAGAGCGGTCCGGACACCAATTTGTAAAGCAAACAAGGGTGCCTTTAGGGACTTGTATCCAGAAGATATGCTGGCCGTGGTGCTCAAAGCCGCTGCCGAGCGTGCACGCATTAGTCCTGACGTTGTAAACGATATCCAGACAGGAAATGTCCTTCAGGAACTTGGCGGAATCAAGGTCGGACGCGCTGCCATGTTTTACGCAGGTATGAAAAAGGAAAAAAATGACATGTGTCTTGTGTGTGTCTGGATAATGAGGCGTCGTCTTGTCACCAGAGTGACGTGCTCATGAGATTTTTTTTTTCTCTTTCTCTCTTTGATGAACAGGATACCCATACACGACCTCGTACATGACCTTGAATAGACAGTGTGCCAGTGGCCTCCAAGCATGTAGCAACATTGCAAACTCCATCCGAGCGGGTGAAATCGACATTGGCATTGGTAAGCCTCGTCTACTTTCTTCTTCTTTTTCAATCCTATTCACTACCCTGTCTTTGTACTAAAAACAGCACAATCTTGACTCAAACATAGGTGCCGGAGTCGAGTCCATGTCAAATGACTATGGAACCAGGAGTATGCCATCTAGGATCTCAAAGGAGATTGGTGCAGGCCCTGGTGCATCGGAATGTTTTATGCCCATGGGTATCACCTCGGACAATGTCGCTCAAGAGTTTTCAATCACTCGCGAAGCCCAGGATCGATTCTCGGCCGAGTCACACGAAAAGGCTCTCCGAGCGCAAGCACTTGGCTTGTTTGACGCCGAAATTGTGCCTGTGCATGTTCAACAGACAGTCTCTGTCAAGGACGAAAAGACGGGAGAGACCAAGGATGTTGTCAAGGAGATTATTGTGACCAAGGATGAGGGTCCACGACCAGGAACGACTGTGGAAAAGCTATCCAAGCTAAAGCCTGTCTTCCGTAAGGATGGGACCGGAACCACTACAGCAGGTAGTGCAAGCCAAGTGAGCGACGGAGCTTCAGCGGTTGTATTGATGAGGCGGTCCAAGGCAGAGGAGCTTGGATGCAAGATCTTGGCACGATGGGTCTGCTCCAAGATTGCAGGTGTTCCTCCAAGGATCATGGGCATTGGACCAGCCGTGGCGATCCCGGCAGTCTTGAAAGATGCTCGACTCCGGATTGAGGATGTTGATGTATTTGAGATCAATGAAGCTTTTGCTTCCCAGGCGTTGTACTGTGTGCGGAAGCTGGGGATTGACCCAGTCAAGGTCAACCCCAAGGGAGGCGCTATTGCCCTAGGCCATGTAAGTTTGCATGTAATAAGAACAAAGTATTGTCGTTAGCCGTCAAATATTGATATTCGTGCTACTGACGCATGCTAAATGATTATAGCCATTGGGAATGACTGGTGCCAGACAGATTGCGACATTGCTGCCTCAGTTGAAGCAAGCGGACAAAACCATCGGAGTTGTATCAATGTGCATGGGTGCTGGCATGGTAAGCTTCCATCGATTTTTGCTATGATGAATCAGTAATCCGCTGAGACTAGGCGAGAAGGCAGAGCACTAACTCGAACCGTGTATATTTTTTTTTTTTTTTTTTTTTTTTGTGAATCTCAGGGAATGGCTGCCGTTATTGTGAGCGAACAAGAGGACGAGTAGGATGACCTTTTTGTATGGACTCAATGATATACCACCAGTGTTTGTGTTCACCAAGGCAATAAACACTGTCAATGGGGAGGAAGTAGCTATAGTCTTTGCTTATGAAATGGAGGCTGCAATGCATAAACGGCAGACATGAGGAGAGGGGGGAGGGGTGATACAAGCTGCTACTGCAGGATCAATCTGCTTTACCCACGCCCACATGTTGGGCCAATGTCATCGTGCACACACACACCTTCTCTCTCACTCACACACACTCTTTGTCTGTACTGCATTATTCCCTCAAAGGAGCGATACTGCTACCAGGTCAATGCACTTTTGGTGGAAGAGGATCTCATAGGGGTAGAGATGGAAACTCTATCTTTTTCTTTTCCACCGCGCTGCCCTGTCAAAAGACGTAGAACGGTAGTATTAGAATAGGGGGCAAGAAAGTGAAGAAGACAAAGAGTCAAAGAAGAACAAAGAAGAAGAAGAAGAGAGTTGGGGCGAGGGTGCTTAATGTTCGACCATGCAGGACAACAACAAGGGCAACAACATGGCAAACGCATGAAAACAGAAAAAGACGCGTTCTTAGGCAAGCCTGGGCTTCGTTGTGTAAGAATGATGTGGTGGTGAATCGGTCTTTTGGGGCTAAAGTATCACAAAATCACTCTTGGCAAAACGCTCTCAAACACGCACCTGAAATGAACCTCTTCCCTTCTTAGCTCTTTTTCCCTGCTGCTCTTTCTCTTTCTCTTTCTCCTCTTTCTCTTTCTCTTTCTTTCCTTCAACACCCTCCACCTCCACCTCCCAACGCCGCCAACTTTGCCCAAAAGTAA
The DNA here is from genome assembly GCA_011634665.1 of Mortierella sp. BCC40632. Taxonomy (NCBI): domain Eukaryota; kingdom Fungi; phylum Mortierellomycota; class Mortierellomycetes; order Mortierellales; family Mortierellaceae; genus Mortierella; species Mortierella sp. BCC40632. The sequence continues at coordinate 807,960 of WAEK01000021.1, forward strand.
AGAGAGAGAGAAGAGGACAGGACTTTGGGAACCCCAGGAACACCCACACTTTCGGCAGTACCGCCACCTTCCTCATGGACCGTGCCCAGACTCTTTTTCACGGGCCGCTGTAAGACCCTTCGAGGCCTCGTCCAGAAATGAATGGAAATGCACCACAGTTGTTGTCGAGCTTGCCCCATGCTCGACTCAAAAAGAAAGAAAGAAAGAAATGCATCTACTAAGGCCAGGACTAACCTTGTCCATCCCTCGATGATCTGACCCCTTTCCTTCATGGGTATGATCCCGATCAACCTCTGCAGATTTACGCCCGAGTATGAAAATGTCATTTCTCAGATGATCCCTCCAGGTGAGTATCTCCATTCATCGTCTGCTCTTTGCCTATTGCTCTTAAACTCTATCCCGATTACGAGTATAGCCACTCTATAGCCATGGATAGTGAGGAAAGGTTCCCTGACTCCACAACTCTGTGATGTATCTCTCTCTCTCTCTCTCTCTCTCTCCGTTTAGGCCACCCTGCCAACAATAACACCTCTGGATTCAAAACTCAACTATCGATTTCGCTGGCCATCGGACTGGTGTCCTTCCTGTCATTTTGTTGTCTGAGAACACGATGGCCTGTCATCTTTGCACCCCGAACAAAGCTTAGGAGGTGAGCCAGCAAAAAAAAAAGAGTGCATGAGAAGCACTGAACGCGTGAAGACACTTCGATACGGCGTTCTTTTTTTTTTTTTTTTTTATACCTGCAAGAAAAGAACCCTATTACTGACCCACCGATCCAGACATATGCCTCCCACGCTCTCGTCCTCCTTTTTTGGCTGGGTCCCGCAACTCCTCCGCGTTCCCGAGAGCGAATTACTGGACTGTGTGGGACTTGATGCGGTCATGGTACGTCGGCATGAATACGATCGGGGACAAGAAAAAAAGGGCACAATAGGAATTGGTTCTAACGGGAAAATGTCCTTCTAACGCACACACACACTCGTACATACACGATGCACACGTTGTTAGATGCTTCGGTTCTTTACAATGTCCATGAGGCTGTTCGCCGTTTGCCTTATCCCTGGCCTCTTGATCATTCTGCCTGTCAACTACTACACAACCGGCGAAGGCATTCCCGCGCCCGATCCTGGGAATGATGATTGGACGGAGGACGACCCTTCAACCCCAGGAGACCCATCAAAGACATCGCTTCTCTACCTGTTTACGCAGTTTACCTTTACCTGGATCTTTTCTCTGCAGACCACCTATTCTATCTGGCGCACCTATGAAGGCTACATCTCTATCCGACGACGATACCTCCTGAGACGAGCCAAGGCAATCACCAATAGGACCGTGATGATTATCGGTCTTCCACCTCATCTGCAGAGCGACAGGGCCTTGGCCACGTTTTACGAATCTCTAGGCGTAGGCACTGTCGAAAGTGCGCATGTTGTGCGCCACGTATCGAGGTTAAAACGGCTGCTTGAACAACGCACCCATGCTCTCAGGGCACTTGAGCTCGTGTATACTGAGTACTATGGCAACCCTTCCAGTAGTAAAGATTACGATCCAGACAAGATTTTGGAGGAGAACGAGCTTTTATTGGATCATTTTCATCAGGAGAACACTGCAGATGTAGATGGAGCAAACAGAGATGGCCCTCAATCCAACTCTGAACAGCAGGAGCATGCATCCTCCTCCCAAAAGGGGCCATCCATTCGGCTAGGATTCCTCGGATTGTTTGGCAAAAAGGTGAACAAGATTGACCATCGTCGTGAGGTGTTTGCAACCCTGGACAAGGCTGTTCAAAAGATGAGGCTCTCAAGGATTTACACGATGGCCACGATCGGGTTTGTGACCTTTGAGGATATGTATTCAGCTGTAAGTGTCCCTACCTTTGTTTCTCATCCTACCAGAAAAACATTCTAGGGGAGGTGTGAAAAAAAGAAGAAAAAAAAATAGCCACCTAACATCATGCATTCCATGACGCTCGGTTTAGCAAATCCTGGCGCAAACGGTCAACACACGCGAGACACTTACTTGCGAGACTTCGCTCGCACCCGAGCCTCGCGATGTCTTTTGGGACAACCTGAATCTCCCTCCGAGTGAGCTTACGGTTCGAAGCCTGATCATCAATGTCAACGTCTTTTTGATGATCTTTTTCTGGGCTGGACCCGTCAGTTTGTTTTCTTCGTTCTTGAACCTCGACTCCCTGGAGAAACTCCTCCCAGGAATATCGAAGCTCGCTGGCAAGAGCCCGATTATCAAGTCGCTTATCCAAGGATTTCTGCCTACAGTCGGAGTCATTGTCTTTTTGGCCGTCGTTCCACTAATTCTGGTCTCTCTTTGTCGACAACAAGGATGCAGATCGCATTCCGAGATTGCGCGCTCACTCTACAGCAAGTACTTTTCATTCATTTTCGTCAACATTGTTCTGGTCTTTACCATTGTCGGAACTTGGGCCCAGGCAGCCAACAAGGTATATCATAACCTAGGAGAGCTCACCTTGATCCTGGCAACATCCCTACCGCGCGTGGCACCATTTTTTGTCAACTTTACGATCCTTCGAGGCATTGGACTCTTTCCTCTTCAGCTTCTCCAGATCGGAGATGTCTTTAATCAAATCTTTCAAGGAGTACTCTCCAAGACCCCTCGCGATTATGCCGAGATGCGTGCCCCACCCCAGTTGCCGTATGGAGTCGTCTATGCGAACGCAACGCTGGTCTTTGTCATCATCTTGGTCTATTCGTGCATCAAACCCCTGATCCTGATCTTTGGAGTTATTTATTTTGCAGTCGGATATGTGGTATTCAAGTACCAACTCCTCTATGTCTACTTTCACCCGAACGAATCGGGTGGACAGACCTGGCCAATGGTCTATAATCGACTGACAGTTGGACTCTTTATCTATCAGCTCATGATGCTTGGTCTATTCATCTTGAAACAATCCTACTTTTTTGGAGCATTCCTGGCACCTTTGCCCCTGGCTACAGCATGCTTCTGGTATTGGACGACCAAGATGTACAAGATAACAGCCAAGTTTGTGCCACTGGAGTTGCTGCAGAAGGTCCGTAGGGAAGAGGAAATGATGGATTGTACCCCAGACTGTGTTGAGGATGAGATTACATCGGAGGGAAGCAACGGAAGGGGCCATGTTGTTGTAGGAATGGAAGGCGATGCTTCCATGACGGGATCTCCATGCGTGACCTGTAATAACACAAACTCTCAAGGAATCACAAGTCCATCGTCGTCGGTGGCGCCTGCTGCCACTCCAGCAACAGTGATCACACCGGGCGGATCGAGGCGCCGGATGCCAAAGAGTGCTGTCGATGAAGATGACTACCAACAGATGCCGGACCCCTACACGGATTATCGCCAACCTCCTATGACACTCTACTCTGGAATCCTCAACTCGGGCATGCGCCACTACAGCCATCCGGCCATTTCTGGAACGCTGCCAACGCTCTGGCTGCCTCTGAAGCGAGTAGAGACGGATGAGGACAAGAAAAAGAAAGGAAAGCGAAGAAAGTCGAGAAGAGCAGACGATGAAGAGGCACTGATTGATAGCCATGGAAACCCCCGACGCAGCTCCGAATCAAGCTCGAGTAGCGAAGAGAGGCCACCTTTGGCGGTCGTACTGGGCACGGATCAACAGCTGAGCTTTGACCAAGCAGACAATCTTGTGGGAGGTGGACAAGATGAAGAGGAAGCAGGTATGGAAGGTGGACACCATCATCATCACCATGGCAACAATCCCGATTCGAGTTCAGCAGCCATGGGAGAGGACAGAGAAAGGGAAGGAAGCATCAGTGCCCTGAGCGATGTGACGGGAGGCCCCTCGGGACCGGGTACACCTGAAGAAGGCATTGTGGAGGAGGGAGCAAGACCAGTATCCTCAAGAAGGAACCCAGCTGTGGAAGGGGTAGCAGATATTTACTATCATCATCCCGAGCGACGACTTTCGAATGCGGGAAGTATTCGAACCGGATTTAGGTCCAAGTTGCTTCCGATGCGAGGGTTGAGCAGCAGTCGTCTCCGTGGTAGCAGTGGGTCTCCTGGGTCACCTTTGCCTGCAGGACAACGGCGAGGATGGAAAAGTTGGTTCACCCCGAAGGGCAAACATTAAAGAAATGATGTTCGCAAGTCACGAGGCTGAAGATCACCTCACCCAACAGCTTTTTTTTTTTTTTTTTTTTTTTGCCCGCTCAGTGCGAGAGAGAGAGAGAGAAAGAGAGAGGCAGGGAGAGAGAGAGAGTTTGTCCCCCATTGTTCCGATTGCTCTTGCTGTCCCATCAACTTCTTTTATTCCTCCGCTGCATTTCTTCTCTCTTCTTTTTTTCTTTCATCAGTCTTTTTCAAATTCATTCCACCAGCAGCCATGTCATCAGCATCCTCGGCTGTCACCCAGACTGCCTTCCAAAAGTTCTTGAACCATCCCGCAGGTACCCTTTCTGTTTCTATGGCTCTAACGGCATTTTTTTTTTTTTTTTGTGTTCTCCCCCACTCTTGCTCTCTCTCTTTTTCCCTTTTTTTTTTTTTTACTATGGTTTGCCCGCAGATACTGGCTTGCTTGTTCGGGACCCAACGCCGGTTGGAACAGGAACTGCCCGACATTGAGAGAGATCCATGAAGAAGAAGACGCCAGATCCCCAACAACAACAACAACAACAACAACTATTCCCCCCCCCCTCACCCACTTTTGCGGACATGAACAAGAGAACAAAAGAAAAGAAAAAAAAGAAAAAAAAAAAGCAGGATCCAGAACCCAATCCAATGGATAGAACAGCAATAATGGGAATCTATGATAGAAACCCCTTCCCCCCTATCAATACTCGCTCTCATCGGTGTCCCCATCTCCGCACTATGCGACGGAAAGAAAGACTACATCTCCGAGATGGACCCAAAAAATGCACAACCCTTTTCCTTCTCGAGACCCTTTCGGTTAACTTTGTCTCGCTCACTCAACTCACTCTTTTTATCGCTTTTCTCTCTCTCTCTCTCTCTCCTTCTCTCTTCCTCTCGTACCTATCTCACTTTTTCCAGGTCCCAAGACCATCCACTTCTGGGCTCCTGCTGCCAAATGGGTAAGTCGCCTTTTTTTTTTTTTTTTTTTATTTTTCACGTATACATAAATACACGCACCCAACATATTTCTGAACGCATAGGATGACTGGGAAGAGTCAGCGCGAACAGTAGTGGAGGTCCTATTGATTCCTGAGAAAGAGTCCAAGGATAAAAAAAAAAATGAACACGGGACAAGAGAGAGAGAGAGAGAGAGAGAGAGAGAGAGAGAGAGAGAGAGAGAGAGAGAGAGAGAGAGAGAGAGAGGATAATAGAGAGATAGGACATGTTGACTGGGTCCGACCCAACTAGGCTTTGGCGATGTGTGATTCTTCACCAAACAGATCCTTTCTTCACTCTATCACCCTTTACTACGCCCTGATGGTATAGAGAAACGCCAGAAGAATGACAATGGAATTATCAATCTTCCTCAACTGAGAAAGAGAGAGAGAGAGAAATGGAACAATGCTCACACAAGCCCAAGACTTGCTCTCGAAACCGGTGTTTGATATCCCCACAGGAGGACGGTTGTGTGGGGAGGGTGGGGGTGACTTACCTGGAAATCGATCAAATGCATGTCGCGATAGATCAGGGAAGGAGGGAGAAGGGAGGGTTACAAAAAGACGGACAATCATCACCTGTTTCAAATGGATAACTGATTATTACTATATATTTTTTTTTTCTTCTTGGTGTTCTTGTTCCTAGGCTTTGGTCTTTGCCGGTGTTGGTGACTTGTCTCGTCCCGCCGAGAACTTGTCTCTTTCCCAGAACGTTGGTAAGGAGAGAGACTTTTGAATGAGTTTCATTGCTGGTTCCTCTTTTTTTTTTTTTTTTTTTTTTTTTTTTTTGGAGAAGTTGAGAAACTGGATCGATCACTAACTCAGGAACCACAACTCTATTATGACTCTTATCATTATTATTTGTTAGCCTTGGCCGCCACTGGATTGATTTGGTCTAGATACTCGTTGGTCATTATCCCCAAGAACTACAGCTTGTTCACTGTCAACGTGTTTGTTGCCGCCACGGGATTGACTCAGCTCGGTCGTATCTTCAAGTAAGTCTTTTTCTTTTTCTTTCTTTTTCTTTTTCTCCTTGTAGGATTGATAAATGGATCAAGCTGCTAATTGCTCTTCCTACTCTGCCACTTACTCTCTTTTTTTTTTTTCAATTAGCTACCGTCGTGGTTTGACTGCCGAGAAGGCCTCTACTCCGAAGGAGTAGAAGATGAAGAAGAATATACATATGAAAGATCGACGACGATGAGGATTGAGATACAACAGGGAGACTGGAGCTCAAGGTGAACTCTTCCTCTTTTCCTCCTCTTTCCTTTCTTTCTTCTTATCTCTTAGATTTTTTCTTTTTCTTTTTCTTCTTTTTTTCCTTTTTTCCTTTTTTTTTTTTTTTTTTTTTCTTCAAGTTCTGAAAAAGTAAAGAAAAAAAAATGTTGAAAATGAAGTAGAAAAAAAGAAAGAAAGAAAGAAAGAAAGGCATCGACTGTAATCCCTTTTTACTCTCCCCTCCTCCAAGCCCACTAAAATAAAAATATAAATTCATTCAAAAGTAAATCGTCTGTTGACTGTTGAGGATATGAAGAACCGACATAGAATCTTTGTTTTACTTTGATGGATTAGATGCCCATGCAAGGTGAGGATGAAATAGGGTACGGATGCGACATATGCGATACAGCGCTGCAAAAAAAAAAAAAAAAAAAGCTATGCGATCCGACAGAAGTGCCCAGTTTGTTGAGCTGGAGACAGACAAGGCTTTTTAGTCGGATGCAATCAAGCACAAACAAAGGAGAAACACGCAACCAGGCGAGGGCAAGCACGGGGTGGCGACGCTTCGCGCCATCGAATAATAGAAAAAAAATCAAAACCAACTATGAAGTAGATGGAGGAGGGGGGAATGGTAGCAATTTTCTCTTGACCTCAGGGAAACAATCCAGGATTGTATGCTCATTTTTTATTAATATTTCCTTCGTTCTCTTTTGTCCTGTTTGGGGCATTTATTGAATGATACACTTGTCCTTGTTCTCCTTACGATCACTGCCTTCGCTCGAATTCCGATTGCGACCATGCCGACTGGATCCTGCCATTTGCGGATGTTGTTGCTGTAGTTGTTGTTGCTGCTGCTGTGGTGACTTGGGGGGCGGGGGTGGTCTTGATCCGTTGGAAGAAGCAGAAAACGGCGTGGTTTGGATATCAAGCGGGAGGACTCCTGCGGTGACCATACCTGGATATGCCTGTTGAGGTTGTTGCTGCTGTTGTAGATATTGAGGATATTGTTGTGAATACTGCTGGGATTGCATGGATTGTCTCTGTTGCCGCTGTTGCTGCTGTTGTTGATAGATTCGTCTCTGTTGTTCCTCTTGTTCCTCTTGTTCCTGCTCAGCAAGAAACTCTTGATGCAATCGAGCTGCCATCTGCTCATCCGTCTCATATACATTTGCTGCAACAGAGGTAGGGCGCTCATTCGTCACTCCCAAATGACGATACTCTCCCTGATGAGGTTCAGTCACGTTGTTATTTTGACTCGGTGTCAGGGAATTACGTCCTCTGGCTCTTTGTGCGCGACGAGCTTCTTCTTCTTCTTCCTGCTGCTGAAGCTGAAGAGCCAAAGCAAAACTACAAAGACGAGAGGATTTGATAATGACAATAAATCCCAAAAGTCAGCAAAGTGCTCCTTAGACGATCCGCAGAACATTGAAGCGATGAAATGAAATAAAAGGTACACTCATGGAAAACATCGTCGACTTACTCTTCATCTCCTCCACCGTCTCCATAATGAGAGGAATGCGCCTCGAGCGGTTGGTTGTTCCGAGCATAGTCTCCGACCTCGAGGGCACCATGTCGGAAGAGACCATCCAAGAAATCGCCTGCTCCATCGACACTCATCAACGATTCCCAAACAATCGACTTTTCATGGGCCAGACTCTGATCCGTCACTAGGGTATAAAGGATCCCATCCATCGGGTTCTTGAATAGTGTGCAGAACTATTTTGGAGAAGAGTTGGAAAAGATGTTCGTTAATAGGATGGTTTTTTTTTCTTTACTTGTCAATGTCCATGGGGCTGTGCGGATCAAACTCTTGACAAATATTTACATGGTTGTTCCTGAAAAAGGCGCACAAATGTCCTTCGGGGAGACTTTCTTGAAGGACATGCAATCCGTAATGAGTCAGCTGTGTTTTGGTAGCAACCATGAACTCTTGTACAATCAGAGCTAAAGACCAAGAGAGATATTTTTTAAGATGTCATCCGAACCATGAGAGAGACAGTGGCAAAAAAAAAAAAAAGACGAATCAATCAGCCCCTTACCTTGCCCAATGCGTTCGCTCTTGAGCTCTGCTTCATGTGCAGAGACAGTGCTAGAATGATCCGGACCTTGTCTCGGTGGAAGTGCGGGGGCACCTAGGCCAAATTCATTCTCGACGACGGAGCCGCCGCCAGCGTCGTCTCCGGACACGATACATTCAACCGCCTTGTTATAACTCGTCACACCCGCAGGTCCTTCCATTAGTTGATACATTGCCACATCAAAATGTGGACTCACCACCCATCCATGTACCAATTCCACACCAAAAGTATGGAACAGACTTAGCTCCGCAGTCGGTTCAAATCCTCGGATGGTTTTAAAATACACATTGACATCCAATCCATGCTCCAGATGTGGCAAAAGACGCAAGGCAGATTCGATTTCGAGCCTGGATTTGGCTCGTTCGTTCTCAACCCTCTCACCCACGCGTCCGCTCGCGTTGGTGGTGGTGGCGGTGGTGGTGGCGGTGGTGATGGATGAAGACTCTGTCGGATCTTCGTTCAACAAATAATCCGCGAGCAATTCTAGAAGATGGTCGTTTCCAATGGAGGGACGGTCATAAGGTCGGATGGTAACCTTGCCCTGAAGGATCAGTGTATTACAGAGTGCAAGTAATGGACATGGTCCGTTCTCTTTTTAAAAAAAAAAAAAAAAAAAAAAAAAAAAGAATCGCACAAAAGAAAGCACGTTAGAAAAATCTGGTTATGTCAAGTTGACGAAATGTACACACATATTTAAAAAATAATAATAAAACGAGCCCATCTCCAAAAAGCGCCTGATCCCGTGTGCTGGTTGGATGTAGGAGTGTGTGTATCGTTCTCCTGAAACTTACCGTTCTGTGTAATGATTTTGATCCGCTTCTCAGCACCTGTTGCTGGGTCGATCCAGTCAATTGGCTTTAGCACATATTCATTTTTGGGCTCTTGCCTCGCACTGGTCTGGGCAACCACAGGTGTTGTTGCGGCTGCTGTTGTTGCTGCTACTGCTGGTGTAGATGCTGGTGTGGCTGTCGTCGGCAATAGGGAGGATGAAGAGGCTGCTGCTGATGTGGTAGGGACCTCTTGCACAACTGGTGCAATAGGTTCCCGAGGTGGAATCGGAGGTCGAGCCCCCTCGAGCTTTGAATACTCGGGCGGCTGATCATCAAACGCAAGAGCCCCAATTTGTGATTCAAGAGAAGCAGTTGTCAAAAGGCTCGGCCGCGGAGGTACTGGAGGTTGTGAAACCGGTAGTGGTGGGGCCGGCATGAGCGTAGAGGCTGTCGTCATTACTGAAGGTACAACATCGACAGGGGCAGAACGGGTATCGGAGGTATGTATGGGTGTAGAGGAGACAGAAGAAGAGACAGAGGCTGACCGAGAGATGGAAAAAGGATCCTCTGCTACAAAGTCGATCCCAGTCCCAGAGGCCCGACTAGTATCGTCCCCGATAGGAAGAAAGGACGCCGAGGCAGGTGGAGAGACTGAGGGACTTCGTCGGAAGGGGTTAGTTGAGACAGGCGAGGATGGGGCATGGAAGATGTGTGCGGGCGGGGAGATGATGCGATCAGGCCTTGTCGCAAACATGTCCTGGTCCTGTTCACTCTGCTCAATCTGTTCAGTAAGTGTCTGTTGGGCTTGTTGTCGTTCGTCGCTCGAAAAGGCGCTGGTGTTGGCCTTGGGAGCGTTGCTGGCTGAAAGCAAGAGAGAGGAGAGTGTGGATGTCGATGGTGCCGGCGGGGTTGCAGCAGATGGTTGAGAAGGTGTGAAAGAAGCAAGAGATGCAAGAGCCCTGTCTTCGACTCTATCCGTTGCTACGACGATAGCAGTTGGGCTGTTGGGCTGTGGTAGAGTTTGTTGGTGCCCCCGCTCATGCAACAGGGCTTCCTCCACTGTCTCCGTCGTCTTATTGCCAAGACTGCTGCCACACCTGTTGTCCTCACCCAGACGATCGGTTGGCTCACTAACTGCGTGCGCGTCTGCGGCCTGGAAGTCTGGCTTTCCTTGCAAACTCTTTCTCGAGCCCACATGGCTGTTGGTTTGGGTCTCGGGCGCTCGTGCACTTGCGTCCGTGTTCAGAGACTGCCCCGCGACATTTCCGTCTCCAAGACGGGACAAGTCATCATGGGCATTCTGTGCATTGCTCCCGATGGCAGACATCGGCTGGACAGGATGGGACAGGAACTGCTGAGATTGGGAAAGAGTTGTGTCCAGTGGGTTGCCTTCGCCTCTTTGGTCGAGTAGGTTACCGTGGGCTGTTGGCTCGGACATTAGACGCTGCGCCGAATGGCTCTTGTATCTCAAAGGACGAACCCCGATTCAGAAATGTGGCCTGAGATGGAATGCGATGTACAGCTGGCGGCTGATGCTTATTTCTTTAAGCTGATTTGACCAACAATAGTATAAACAATGGGCTGAAAAAGAGTCGATGGTTTAGTGAAATGAAAGAGAGATAGAAAGAAAAAGAGCAAAGAATACCTGGACAAAGTAAGGCTCCGGTGTCGCTCCCTGTGCTCTCTTCTCTCTCTCTCTTGCTCTATCTTGCTTGCTCTCTCCCAACCCCTTCTCCCGCCTGCGCGACACTCTTTTTTCTCTGCTCCCCCCCCTCTTCGCCACTGCAGAAGGATTCCTTGGCTAGTTGCATGAGCGACATTTCTACTGGCTGACGTACCAAGGCACGGCCCAGCAGCACAGGAGGACCCCAGGGAAGCACCCCGAGCTTGGAAATCATGCAAGTCGGTCAGGGTATACAAAACTTTTTTTTTTCTATTATTTATTCAGCCATACGCACCCTCTTATACACTTTTTAGCTTCCTACCGAAAGCTCGCATTGAACGAGAATGTGACTCGCGACGCGTCGCCTCCTACCAACACCCGCGCCCTCTCCACCGCGTCCACGCTCACATTTCGACAATTGTTAACATTCACCCATTGCAGGTTGGGACCGCGCTCACTTGCAAGCGCAACGAGACCTAAACCAGTCACCTTTCCAGAGTTGGACACATTGACCACCTCGATCTTGGGACAGCTATTTTTGATCTCATACATCACTTCGTCGGATACAGAACCGTAACCAGAGCACTCTAGCCAGACAAGCTCTCGTCCAGAATGCCGGATTATACTCAGTAAGCCTTCTTCATCGACTCGACCGCATCGACTAAGAATCAGAGTGTGAAGCTGTGAAAACGGGTTCCTGGCCAGGCTCAATAAGCCCAGACTAGTCAGATAAGGTGTCGATGTAATATCCAGCATTTTCAGCGACTGTGACCACCCTCGTCTCGATCGATCCTCCGTACCCGGCGTCTCAGCAATGATCCGAAGAGAAAGGTCGGACAGTCTCTTGCAGTAGCTCAATCGGAGTGATTCGAGGCCTGGAATCCCAGCTACCCATCGCTGTAATACAAAGTTGGCTGCATCTTCACTTGATGCCTCAACAGAAGACGTGTATAAGTGCCGAAGACACTTCAGTTGACAAAGGCTTTCTAGAGCCTCGATACCGCGAGGACTCATGGTTCGAATGTCTAGCGTCTCTAGATTTGGGAATTGCTTCACAAGTGCCTCCACCACTTCCTGAGGGACTTGCGAACCGGTCTGTCCAAAGATCAGCTTCCTTAAGCTGGGGTAGGCAACCCCATTACTGGCCATTGCAAAGGACCCCATGACACGACATTCGGAAATGTCTAGCTCTTCCAAAAGAGGACAACGAATTAAAAGGGCTTTCATCACCGTATCCGTCATTCCAGAACAATCGCCTACATCCAACCGCCTCAACTTAGGAACAGAAGACCAAAAGAGAGAAAACTCTTGCTCCTGGACCCTGCTATTCCCCCGGAGCACGAGCTGCTCCAATAAACCTGCACGCTTGGCCGCCGCGAGCTGTTTAAAGAGCGCCCCTGTGATATTGATCATTCGTCCTAGAATTAGTGCCTTGGGAGGCGTATGGGTGACTAAACTCAGAACGACCTTGTTTGTGGTGCCGTTTAGAGACCAGAGCAAATCTGAAGGCAAGTACTTTTTGGCTGCCCATGGCTTCGGTGTAACTGCAAGGCGTGAGATGTCGATGATTTGCCAGAACTGACGAATTGTGGACAGAGTCCTCATCCATTTTTTGCTGATGACCATACACCGAATTCGCTCCTCAAATGCAAGATACTCAAACACCATGGTGATCAACTCAAATGGTAACCTTTCCATCGGATCCAGTACTCGAGCCTCTTTCTAAATTTGGCCAGATATGAGTGCGATCAGAACACAGGCAAACTTTTGTATATAATTCGATCACTTTGCCGACTCTTACCTCTTCCATGATTGCTAATTTGTCCTTCATTTCGTCCGCTATCCGAATTAGGGTCTTGGAAGGCATATCTGTTTAGATAAAAAAGAACCGATGATCCGAAAACCAAGAAAAGAAAGAAAAAACAAGGATGACTTGAATCACTTTACATTGTAGTCCTGACTTTTTTTATCGGCTCTCTCTATTCCAGCAACAAATATTTTTGTCGATCCTTTGTAATTATGTTGTAGTCGGAGAACCTTGCCTGCTCGAAGATAAGACTATGAGGGAGACCATTAGAAATATATAAATATATCCAGATTTTGTCGAGTACCTAGATAAAACCTCCAGGAAAAGAGACGCTCTATGAATGTCGATCTAAAAGAGGACTGTCAGGATTTTTTGGACGACCTACCTTTGCCTGTAATGGATGAAGTCGGATCATGCTCTTTGCATCTTGCAGAGCTTCCTCTAGTTTTCCTAATTTTTCATAACAAGCCGCTCGACTGTCCAGCAGGTTGATGTTACTAGGGGCCAACGCTAATGCGCGAGAAAGATAGTTCAGCGACACATCAAACTCTTTTGCTGAAAAGGCCTTCCTCGCTCGCTGAACAAGATCGTTGACAGGGATTTGCTCCGTGGTGGTGGCGGGACTAGTGGCGGCAATAGGAACTGATTGGGCCGTTGACGAAGAGTCCCTGCTCCTTGGGGCAGTACTCGATCCACGTAATACTGCAGCTAGTCCCGGCTTGGGCTCGGACTTGGTGCCTGACGCAGAAGCAGTGAGACGACCGAGGGCAGATGGTGGCGGTCGCGTGGTAGGCGAAGGGCGGTGCCTCGAGTTACTCATACTATGTGATACCGAGTCTGACACAGGTCTTGGCAGCAGCAACGGGCGATGTCCCGGTAGATCGTTTCCTTGGGACGAATGGAGGGAATGGGAGGGGATGCCTGGATGCCAGATGCAGTGTTGTGTGAGCGAGGATGTCTCTTGTGTATTCTGGTGGCGTTTGTGTGAGAGAGCGAGACTGTTCTGGACTAGCCGTCTGTTCCTTTTGTACTCTCCGAAGACCTCGTCCCCCATTTTTTTGTTGGGCGTCCGACCGGTGGAATCTATCAGAAAACACGTCACTCAGAAGAGGAGGAGGAGCGAGTCTTCGAGCCACTATTTTTGTGCACTCATCTTTCCTTCTCTTGCTTTGCTTCTTCACTCTCTCCTCTTCACATCTGTTCCTCCCTGCATCCCCGCATCTAATCATTCACCATGCCTCGCAAATTCATCGTCGGCGGAAACTTCAAGGTAATCCTTCCCCTTTCCCACGCAGCCTCAGCTCTTACTTTAGTACCCGCGACCCTGTGGTTACTCGCCCCTGCGTATTCTACTGGTCAAGGCGCTAGCAGGCGTCGAACATCACTCCCTCGTTGCCTTTCGTGGTTACTCACCTTTTTCATCGAACGCCTCTACCTCTTTTTTCGAATAGATGAACGGATCCGATTCATCCTTGAAGACCTTGATCGAGGGTCTTAACCAGGGTGACCTCGACAGCAACGTTGGTATGTCCACCTGTCACTTGATTCGAAAGCAATCAGATCGTACCGAGCAAATCCCTGTAACGATATGCTTCCCTCTCTAGGAGCCACGAAAGACTGACTATAATACTCTCTTTCTCTTTCTCTTTCTCTTTCTGCTTTTTCCAGAGATCGTTGTCTCCCCTCCCTTTGTCTACCTCGACCAGGTCCGCAAGTCGGTTCGCAAGGACATTGCTGTTGCCGGTCAGAACTGCTACCTCAAGACTAGCGGAGCCTACACTGGAGAAGTCGCGTATGTTCAGCACCAGCTTTTTATTTTTCTTTTTGTTCGCTCTCCTTCTCTTTCCTTCTCTTCCTTATTTGGGCGCTCCCGACCGTTCATCCAAGGATAGGATTTGAGGCAGCGTTTTGTTGGAACCTCTTGATCTTTTTTTCTCTCTCTTTGCATGGGAAATCTGGATCATGACTGGAAGGATTTTCGTTTGTGCTCTCAAGCTGACACTCTTTATTGCGATCTGACACTCTCTGTCTGGTTCTTTTTCTCTGTACCCCTCTCTTTCGCTCTCTCTCTCTCCCCTGTCCCCGACCCCTCTTCCCCATGTGATAAAACAGTCCCGAGATGCTCAAGGACATTGGCATCGAGTGGGTTATTCTCGGACACTCGGAGCGCCGCGAGATCTTCAAGGAGTCCGATGACGAGATTGGTGCCAAGGTTGCTCACGCACTCAAGGCCGGCCTCAAGGTTATGGCCTGCGTCGGAGAGAAGCTTGAGGAGCGTGAGGCTGACAAGACCACTGAGGTTGTCTTCCGTCAGTTGGCTGCTATTGCCAAGCACATTAACAACTGGACCGATGTTGTCGTTGCCTACGAGCCCGTTTGGGCCATCGGCACTGGCAAGGTCGCCACCCCCGATCAGGCTCAGGAGGTCCACAAGGCTATCCGCCAGTGGTTGAGCGCCAACGTCTCGCAGGAGACTGCTGATGCTACCCGCATCATGTACGGAGGTTCGGTCAACGCTGGCAATGCTTCGACCTTGGCCAAGGAGGAGGATGTCGATGGTTTCTTGGTCGGTGGTGCTTCGCTCAAGCCCGAGTTTGTCACCATCTGCAACGCCAAGGCCAAGATGTAAGAAAAGAAAAAGGCAGCATAGAAATATGATACTCCTACTCTCAACAACACCAACAAAAAAAATTACTTGTAAATAAATTGACGTTGCCCACCAAAGTTAGTTGGCAAGGCCTTTAACCCTTTCCCGTCTGCCGAACAGCCAAGATGAAGGAAGGGGGGCGGGGGTACAGTATCATGGAGACGAACACTATATCGGCAAGGAATTCTGTTGACAATCTACTAATTGAGTCTGGCACGCCTGCTAACACTCTTGGAAAGGTGTTTTTTTTAAAAGGTCATTCTTCGTACCTCAAGGATCTTGAGTCAGGCTTTCCAGCAAACTATATTTTTGTTTCAGCAACTCAAACCGCCTCCTCCTCCCTAACACGACTTTCTTATGAGGTCGTGGTACCTGAAGACACTGAATTCTTCAAAGGAACAGCCTTTCTTTTTTTTTTTTTTTTTTTTTTTTTGGGGGCTACACAAGTTGTTTCAATCAATCTCACAGATTCCTGGAAAGGCAGCGACCAGAATTTTTTCCATGCGATCGTCAATGGTTCTGAGGGTTGCCTCAGAGGTTCCAAAGGCATAATTTTGTTCCATGGATCTTGGTTGGTATCTTGTCTGATCGCCTGTTGATTTACTTGAGATGAAGCAACGTGTAAAATCATTTGAAAAGCCATTGTAGCATCGTTTGATCTTGCCAAAGACCACATAACAATCGTACGCTATTGAGAAACAGACACAGCAGCAGAAGAAAACGGGAAGACTCCAAAAATTGTGAGACTTGTGCAACTCTTTTTTTTTTTTTTTTTTTCTTTTTTTTTTCTACATATCTCTTTTTAAAAAAAAAAAAAAAAAAAAAAAAAAAGAACCTGTTTCTTGACGCATGTTTCCCAGAACTTACGAGTGTTAATCACTTTGGCATCCACTTTTGGCAATGAGCTCATTAAAGTCAAGGTGGCTACTGCCATGACTGTAACGGTTTGGAGAATGTCAAGCTTTCCTATGCGAACCATGTCTAACGATCTTTGGAGGAGGTTGAATTGAGAAGTAAAACTGGGCAAACAAAAAGGGGAGGGGATAAGAAAGAGAGAAAGATGCAGAAAGTAAGACGAGCCTCCTTTGCCTTTTTTTTTTTTTTCCGGGATCTGCAGGGGAGTTAAATTCTATCGATTCCCATTTTACCTTTCCTTAAAAAAAAAAAAAAAAAAAAAATGGTGACAAGAATTCTAGTAAGCCCTTGCCTAGAAGTAGAAAAAAAGGCGCTTATGTTGAAGGTTGGCAAGAACAGGAACTGGTGGAATGAAGAAGCTCTTGATTAGCTTGCTGGCACTATCCTTCCTTGCTCTTTTTTTGGGGGGGAAGACCTACAATCGTACGCCTTCAGTATTAGTTTTTTTTTTTTTTTAACAATCTGTCCCTCAGAGCTGCAGTGACTTTCTATACACCATACACCTTGATTTCTGCATTTGCGAATCTCTCTTGTCGCCAACTTGTTTGGAGGCACCATTTCAAAAAAAAAAAAAAAAAAAAAAAAAAAAAAAAAAAAACGGATCGGTTCCAACGGGTAAGCCCTCTTATTCGTCTTCAGAAGTCATTAGCAAGTGGACGGGCCCCGTCTTCGCCACTCCTATGGCATTTCGCAAGCCAACAGCCCCCAGGGGGAGGGGGGAAAAGGGCTGATAGGAGGTCAGGATCAGAAAAAAGAGAACGATGTCGGAAGATGTCGGAAATCAGGATCGCGATCGCCGAGCTGGAAACACTTTCGAAGATCTTGGCCGGATGGTTTAGTGGTATAATTCTCGCTTAGGGTGCGAGAGGTCCCGGGTTCAATTCCCGGTTCGGCCCTGCTTCTCTTTTGCTCTTCATCTCCTTTTTTTGCGCGCCAGAGCTCCCGCTGGAAGGAAAAAGCTATTCTCACATTATATGTGAGCGGCTTATTCTCAGTCATATGTGAGAATAACTCTCAAACTCATTTTTTTCTTAATCTCACATATGTGTGAGACGCTTATTCTCACACATATCTCCTGAAAAAGGCCTCCAGCTTACTCTCACACATATCTCAACGTTCTGCTCTCACATTTATCTACAGTCCCAGCTTTTTTTTCTTTCTTCCTTTTTTACAGGCCCCGTTAGGGGTTTTATTCATTTGTGCGCACCCGTCCCATGTTTTCCAGACGTGGCTATCTAGTCCTCAATCCACCAAAGGGAAGGAAAAAAGGTAAGTAGGTTGGAGCTCAAGTCTCCTGCGCAGAACAACGACCCCTATCCTGACAAGTGGTGGGACACAGTGTTCAATCGCACACACCGCCTCCTTAGGTCACCAAAAGAGAGGTCTTTCAACAGATAAAGCCAGAACTACGTGGAGCGAAGACGTCAATAAGAAGTGCAAGCGCTGTCTCATCGACTACCCCGGGCAGGAGCCCCGCATAGAGGATCCACGACACTCCTTCGCCAACTGCGGAGCAGTGTGGGCCCTCTAGAAGGCCGCCCGCTCTTGGATCGCCACTCTCATCCTGGGCATGATCGTCAACAGTCTGCCTGACAACTGCATGCTGGGATGGCCAGAAGCTAAAAGCCTGCCCCTCATCGCAGTACACACACTCAGTGGTCCTGTACGGCATTTGGAAGACTTTTGTCGCCATCCACAAGCTACTTCCGGGCCAACCCCAAGAGACGGCTCAGCGGATGATCTCCTCTGGCTCACAGTCAATAGCCTCAAGCTCCGTGCACACACAGCACTCCAACAAGCCAAACTCAAGGATGAAACAAACAAACAACAATCAATGAATCCAAAAGCAGCAGCAACACCAGACGCCATTACAAGCGGATGCACGAGACTTGGAACCACCCTCCGTACATTGTGGTGTCCAAGTAGGAAGTGACATTTGGTCGGATGTGGCCCACCCCTGTCTATGGTCCTTTCTTAGACATGCCAGGGGAATATACTCCTCCAGCTCCCGCGCAAGACCGAAGCCGCCCGACATCAGGCGTGCTGAAGTTGCTGAGGTCGACCTGCTTGATTAGGAGCCGCTCTCGCAGCTCCTGGACCCCTCGTACCCTTTGTCCTAGTTATAGATCCTGCCCTTGACTTGCCCCTCTGCGGGTGCTCTTTTGTACTCTGGTCTTTTCCCTCTTCTCTGCATTTGTATTTTTTAGTAGCTATATCGTTTCTGAGTCGCCCTCCACTTTTTTTTTTTTCTCTCTATTCTGTGGTTAGTCTTGAGAACTAGTTGGCTACGTCTGCAGATCGTGGGACGGGCGCGCTGACAAATAAAGCCCCCAACAAAAAAAAAAAAAAAAAAAAAAAAAAAAAAAGGTAAGAGAAAAAGTGGAAGGCGACCCAGAAACGAAATAGCTACAAAAAAAAATACAATGCAGAGAAGAGGGGGGGATAGAGTACAAAGGAAACCCCAGGGGGGGGCAGTCAAGGACAGGGTCTACAACTAGGGCAAAAGGTCCGAGAGATCCAACAGCTGCGAGATCTTATTCTCAGTCGTAACGAAAGATCATTCATTGTATACTGACTTCTTTTTGACTAGGGTAGCATGTGCATGTGACACGATATAGGAGACCACTTAAAAATGATAAAAAGAGTTCAAAAAGAGGATTGCTTCTGTAAACTCGAGCCGGCTCAAACATTGGGATTGGCGCACAGATCCCTATTGCGGCATTGGAAGTCTACAACCGGGTTCCTGAAACTCATTTTTATTTACTAGCTGGGATGTATCTAGGATGAATCATCATCACCTATTTTTCATGTTAGAAAGTGTCACAAACAGGGTCTTTACTTCCAATCATGTGCTTTAAACTCACCAGTTTCAGAAGACTTGACAAATATCCCCATTTCTGGCTCGGGAGACAATGGATCTATTTGACTCCAAGGTGAAGAACCTCGTACTATCAGGCATATTAGAATAGATATCATGAGGAGATGGCTTTGCAATGGCAGCAAAAGTGATCTGTAAGATTACCTGGTGTCGAGGTTTCAAAATAGTTATTGATCGCCCTCAACCTATCGTCAAGACTATCCAGTCTCTCTCTAACGTGTAGAGAGTCGCTTAGTCTCTTGGATTGACGCTCTTCTGCCTGCACCAGCTGCTTTGTGACTCTTGAAAGCTCGTCTATGAGGACACGATGGCCAATGAAGTGCTCCCTGAGTTGTTGCTCAATCCTATCGCTTCGCTGAGACAATTTGGTGGTAAATTTTTCGTAGTAGGTGGCCATTGTTTGGTTGAAATGCTCTGTCATGTCTGAATCCGCTACTTCGAGCGATGATGATGGCTGACAAGCAATAAATGTTGAAGGATTGTTGGTCATTTCTTCAGCCGCCTTCTGTGCAAGCTCGCAGCTATCATAGTGTCGTTTAACTGATGACCTCAAATTGATTGTTGTCATACATAGGCAGCGGTACTGCATCTCGGCGGTGGGGTCTCGTGTGATAATGATGTCCTTGTTTATTTTGTTGCAGCGGAATCGGAGGGGCACATCTTGGTGGTATCGCAAAAGGTGATCTTCATCCTGTGCAGAGAGAATCCGCGATCGCCGCTTCTTCAAGAGTCCTTGAGTACACTGGAAATAAGTGCAACCAACCCCCTCGTTGGTCTTTTTTTTTTCTTTTCGCTTCTTCCGCTGTTGCCGAATCGTCCCTCACCGCCCTGCTCCTGGGCGACTTGGCTGCCAGAGAGTTCTCTGACTTAGTCGGAGTCTGCTTTGGCATAAGAGGTGAGGCAGAGAAGCGTGAAAAGAGAGAGAGAGAGAGAGAGAGAGAGAGGGAGAGAGGGAGAGAGGGAGAGAGGGAGAATATGTGTGTATGTGAGTGGGAATGTGTGTGAGAGAGTGCGTGTAGAAGAGAAAGAGAGTAAGCGAGAAAAAAGAGAGAGACTACCACTTGAACTTACCTCCTTGTATAAATCTTGGTTCTCACGCTGGTCTCTCGTTCCACTCCTCTATGAACACCCCAGCCCCTTCTTTTGAACATCCTGTTTCCTTGTCTCCTTCTCTCTGAACAACCATGTACTTCTCTGAACAACCATGTACTTCTCTGAACAACCATGTACTTCTCTAAACAACCATGTACTTTTCTGAGAAGCCACATACTTTTTCTTAAATACCACATACTTCCCATTTCCTTCTCTTTGCTGTACGCCCGCTTCTCTGTTTTACCCATCTCTTTTATCTAAGCTGTGCCCACTTCTTTTGTACATCTCGTTTCCTTCTCTGAAAAACTTTCTCCTTCTCTGAACAACCCTCCCCTTCTCTGAACAACCATAGACTTCTCTGAACAGCCCCTCCCCTTCTCTGAGCAACCATAGACTTCTCTGAACAACCCTCCCCCCTCTCTCTGAAAAACCACATGCTTCTCTGAGCAACTATACACTTCTCTGAGCAACCCTCCCTTCTCTGAACAACCCTCCCCTTCTCTGAACAACCCCTCCCTTCTCTGAGCAAACCATAGACTTCTCTGAACAACCACACACTTCTCTGAACAACCACATGCTTCTCTGAGCAACCATAGACTTCTCTGAGCAACCACCATCTTCTCTGAGCAACCACATACTTCTCTGAGCAACTATACACTTCTCTGAGCAACCCTCCCTTCTCTGAACAACCCTCCCTTCTCTGAGCAACCATAGACTTCTCTGAGCAACCATATGCTTCTCTGAGCAACCCTCCCCTTCTCTGAACAACCCTCCCCTTCTCTGAGCAACCATAGACTTCTCTGAGCAACCATAGACTTCTCTGAGCAACCATAAACTTCTCTGAAAAACCACATACTTCTCTGAGCAACTATACACTTCTCTGAGCAACCCTCCCCTTCTCTGAACAACCCTCCCCTTCTCTGAGCAACCATAGACTTCTCTGAACAACCCTCCCCTTCTCTGAGCAACCATAGACTTCTCTGAAAAACCACATACTTCTCTGAGCAACTATACACTTCTCTGAGCAACCCTGCGACAGTGTCCTCTTCAAGCTGCGCCCTTTGCCACTATTTGTGACTGTCCAGTTGCCACCACTGCCGCGCCCCCTTCCATTTGCCACCAAACCACTTGTATAAATAGTTAGCTTTCTCATTACTTTAATCTTTAGCAATAAACTGCCCAAACCAAAGACTCCCTGGCCTCTGACTGTTGCATGGCAGCAAAGGTACAATCTCTTTCCACCGACCCTCTGACACCGACTCCCCCCTCGAACCCTGCCACCCCTCGGACCCCCACGACTCCAACCCAAGTACCCCAAGATCAAGACCCCCTTTTCCGATTATTTTTTTCCCTTTCCATCATGAGCCAAAAAGCCGACGCCTCCGCCTCCATTCTTCAAGGATTGGCCGCGAATGATCAAGCAAGAACCCTTGCCGCCGTCCTCAAACCGCCCAAGCCCGAGCCCTTTAGTGGCATTATCGATGCTGAAGAGTGTCTAAATTTTGCCGATAGCTATGAAGAGTATTTCACTGTCTTACAGCTCTCCAAGAATCTTTGGGTTCGGTACTTTGTACTTGCCCTCACAAAAGACGCACGCTCTTGGTGGCGCACATCTGAGATCAAGATTGACACCCCTGGGAGAATTTCCGCGCTTCGTTTATCGCAAGGTTCACGCCTCCTGATGCTGTCCACGCTGCTCGTTTAAAAGTTGGAAAATCTGATCCAAGGAAAAAGAGGCGTCGCTGAATATACAAATGAGTTCAGAAGATACCTTCGTCTCATCCCAAAGGAAGACAAGGACGCTTCACTTTTCCGGTTTTCTTCGTGGCCTCGATCCAGAAACTTCTAAACAGGTTCGACTACGCCAACCCAAGACCCTTGAAAAAGCAATCACCGAGGCAACAATCGTCCACGATATCCTCTACCCCTCCAGTTATTTCTCCCACGATAATCACCATGGTCCCTCTTCCCCTCCGGTTCCAACAGTACTCAAAAAGACCCGATGGCTATGGAAATTGATAACCTCAGGACCGAACTTAACGCCCTTCGTCGACAGTTCTCTTCCCGCCCCTCATCAACACCCAAACTATCGCCACAAGAACGCGAGCGACTCCGCCAACGAGGAGCTTGCTTCCCGCTGCCGCAAGGATGGACATATGGCTAACGAATGTCGCAGTGGAAAACGTTTCAACAACATAGAATCCGAAGAGACCTCTCCCCTCAGCCCGAGCAGGGAAAAGGCCCCAGCAATTAAGATCAGTCCAGGGCTTAGTTGCTGAAACCCCCCCTCCTATCCACCTGGATCAGGGAGTGTTCCAAGACCAGAGTTAAGTTCTCAAGCGAATAAAAATAAAAAGTATTCAACTCTCTACTTCGTCCACTCCTCAGAAAAATAATGACAATAATACTCACGACCCAACCAAGGCCCACACAAACATCCATGAACCAATGCCAACGTCGTCAAAGACTGAGGAGAAGGCTTGTATTAGTGACAAAGTGGACCTGGACCCACCTGCTCCTGAATTACAGCTAGACCCATCGCCAGAGTCAACACACAAAACCGAAGAAAAAAAGAAAGGATTGGGTCTTCATAGCTTCACTATTGCAAAGGCTCAACAACGACTCCTTACTTTCATCGGCGCAGTCAACAACCACCCTGCAAAGATTTTAATCGATGGCGGGGCTGAAATGAATGTTATCAGCAAACGATTTTATCCCAACACTCGATCCCCGTAAAGTCGTGCAACCCCATCCCAGTCCTCCTCCCTAACGGCTCTTCATCTACGACATCCCACACGGCAACCATTACACTTTTGCACGCGATAATTACACTGACACGGTAGACACTATCGCTTATGACCTCCAAAAAATACGACATCATCCTCGGTAAACCCTGGCTCACTGACATCAACCCGAATATCAACTGGCAGACGAACAAACTAGTCTTTGATCACAACGGAAAGACAGTTCACTGGACATGTCGCGGCTTCAAAAACCCACTTCAGTAACGACAACCTCTGGTGGACTCCTCCTTAGCCACATGCACTTCAACACCATCGCCGCCCTTCCTGGTAGTGAAGTCTTTATTGCCCTACTACCAAAGAAGGAAATGTCAAGCCTGTCACCAACCCCTTGGAAAATGCTGACCCTGAAATCCGAAAAATAGTTATGGAAGAGTTCCCTGATGTATTTCCCGACTCTCTCCCTGATGGACTCCCCACCAGACAGAGGAGATGCAATGCGAATTGAGACCGACCCTACCGCCGATCCACCTGTCCGACCTGTCATTCGACTTTCAATCGCTGAACTTGATGAACTAAAAAGCAGTTAGACGACCTGTTGAAAAAAGGGTTCATTAAGCCTAGCACATCACCCTATGGCGCTCCCCGTCCTATTCGTTCGCAAAAAGGAAGGAACCCTCAGAATGTGTGGATTACAGAGGTCTCAACCGAATCACCAAAAAGAACCGCCACCCTCTGCCTCGAATTGACGAGTTGATTGACAGATTCAGAGGTGCCAAGTATTTCTCGAAACTCGACCTCTTATCAGGATACCATCAACAACGAGTCTACGAACCGCATACCCACAAAACAGCCTTCCGTTGCCGATATGGACATTATGAATTTAATGTTGTTCCTTTTGGTCTGACAAACGCCCCAGCTTCCTTCTCTTCAATGATGCGCACCGTCTTGAACCCTGTCTTGGACGAAATTGTTGTAGCTTACTTAGACGACGTGCTAATCTACTCTAAATCCAAGAAAGAACACCTGGACCATCTACGAACAGTTCTCTCTCTCTTCAGGAAGCACGGCCTCTACGCAAAGCTCAGCAAATGTTCATTTCTACAACAACAAACGGAGTTTTTGGGACACATTCTCACCAAGGATGGCATTCAAACAAACGCTGGACTCGTCAAAGCTATCAGAGAATGGCCTCGACCAACAAAGCAAAAAGGAAGTTCAACAGTTCATCGGCCTCGCTCAGTTCTACCATAACTATGTCAACAACTTTGCTCAGATAGCTCTGCCCCTGACATCTCTCTTAGGGAGACGACGTCCCCTTCGAATGGAATGACAGCCATGAGTCAGCCTTTATCGCCCTCAAAAAAAGCTGTTAGTGAAGCACCAGTCCTCAGGATATTTGACCCCTGAATTGACTACATCCGTGGAGACAGATGCATCTGGATTTGCTGTGGGAGCTGTCCTATTTCAGATAGACAAAAATGGAGAGTCACGACCAGTCGCCTTCACGTCTCGCAAAATGAACTCAGCAGAAAGGAACTATCCAACACATGAGCAGGAACTGTTGGCAGTTGTACATGCCCTGAAAACATGGCGATACTATCTCGATGGAACACATTTCATTGTATACACCGATCATGCTACCCTACGACACTTTCCTACACAACCGAAGCTCACCCGTCGCCAAGCTCGTTGGATGGAACTCCTTCAGGAGTACGACTTCACCTTCAAGTACAAGAAAGGATCGGAAAACATCGTATCAGACGCTCTCTCCCGCCGACCTGACCACTCCCTACCCCAACCTGTCGATTTTTAATTCCATGGAAATAGCTCTGGACCGCGATCTTCGAAAACGACTCATCCTTAGCTACAGAGACGACAGCCGTTTATGGCCTATTTATTACAGCTGCATGAAAGGACAACCACCTCAAGGATATGCTATATTCGATGGCCTACTCCACGTACTACGACGAGGCAAATCAGTAATTTGTATCCCCAGGAATGCTGACATCCGCCACTCACTTATCCATGATGCACACGACTCAGCCATAGCAGGACACTTGGGATTCGATAAAACCTACGACAACTTGAGACGCTTTGCATTCTGGCCACAGATAGTCAATGATATCAGGACGTACGTCAGAACTTGTGAGAGTTGCCAAAGGAACAAACATAGCAATCGTGCACCAACAGGACTCCTCCATCCACTTCCAATCCCAGATCAGCGATGGGAAACAGTAACAATGGATTTTGTCGTTCAATTACCACGAACAGAGAGAGGATTCGATGCAATCACAGTTTTTGTCGACAAACTATCAAAGCAGGCCCACTTTGCACCAAGTAGAACAACTGACACAGCTGTTGACGTGGCCCATTGCTTCTTCAAAAAATGTCTTCCGACTTCATGGAATGCCAACAACTATTGTGTCAGATCGGGATACAAAGTTTACTAGTCAGTTCTGGCAGGAGTTACATCGACTAATGGACACAAGACTAGCCATGTCAACTGCACACCACCCCAAACAGATGGACAATCAGAACGCGCAATCCAAACTCTCACAACGATGCTCCGGTCTGTCATAGATCAACAACAGACAAACTGGGATCTTTCATTACCTTCACTCGAATTTGGATACAACAACTCGGTCAACCCAACAAT